>JAIPRL010000135.1:27127-84003 GCA_025469235.1 Pemphigus obesinymphae
AGAATATGTGCTGAAATAGTATTCAAAAAAGATTATAAGTAACAACTAGTTTTTTTTATTATTTGTAACCCGATGATAATATAAGGTCGAAACTAGTTGTTACCAGTGGCGCCGTACTCCATATTCAAGTATGGCGAGTGATATAGTGAATAAAGAGGTGGTGGTAGTGGTTGGCCGGGTGGATTCAGTGCCGCATTTAGACATTTTGCTCTCCGGTGCAAAAAGAAATTGGAGCCTCTGTAAGGGGCCTACACAAGGGAAATATGGGAGATAGATCTTCATGAACCTTTTAGATTTTTAGCAAAGAAAAGAAAATTTGTGTTACAATAATGTGTGTGTTTTTTTTTTAAAATATTGTTTAATAATTTCACCAACCCCTCTCCCCGGTCCCTTCTACAAAAATACAATTGATTGTATGCCACTTGAGCCCTGCTTATAATTCATCATATAAGTTTTTTTTACATATTTAGATACTTCATGATCATATTAATATATTACTAATATGAACAAAATAAAAATAAATTTAATAAAACTATATAAACTATGCAAATTAATATTATATATTTCTTTAATATAGGTACGTATTTATTTATAAATAATTTTAATAAAAACAATGTAACATAATATAATATATAATATTTTATAATAATATAATAAAATATTTGTATAGGTATCTAAATTTTTCTTTTACTCTGTAGTGTTGCAAATTCATGAATAACATCATCAAACCTAATGTTAGTTGTTATATACGATTCAATGTACATAATAGCTAAATCATTGAGCCTTTCTTCAGAGGTACAAGACCTCAGATATGTTTTGACACGTTTTAAACACGAGAATGACCATTCCGTCGAGCAATTACTAACAGGAGTACATAATAGCATTCTGAGAGATATACATCTATATAGGGGTACATACCTATTAAATCATTTTTCTTCAAAAAACTATACATATCCTGAATAGTTTTAGGAGCCTTGTCACCGATACTTGGGTTAATACGTGGCTCATAAAATGAACACATTCATTAATCATTAGCAAATAAATAACGTACTGAGATCATCTTTATTATATTCATTTTGAATTTGAAGTATTTCAGCATTCTTTCAGACTTTAATTGACGTCATCTCTGTTAATTTGAAAAATAAGTTGTTATTCTTAAGTAGATTTTCATATTTTAATTTCTTTTTTCAATTTGTAACCGTAGTTGATCAAGTATAACAAAATAGGTTCAGAAAAATAAAAACAAAAAAATCAGAGTATTCAACTGTTGTTTCTTTAGATGGTCCTTCATTGAAACATTTTTTCTCATTTTTGATCTTTGGTACAGGATTGAAGCTGCTTAATTTTACTTTTTTCAATAATTTTTATCGGAGCGTAAATTAATGATATATGTTATTAATGATTTATATAATTCACACACTACACCCAAATCAATATTGACAGATTGTTAATTTTTGCACTTTAGGTTGAATTGGTGTAATATTTGACGAGATTTCTCCTAGCTTCCGTTCGTGTAAGTGCTTTCTCGCAGTATCATCGTTTTTTATTACATTTAATGCATTAATAATTAAAGACCAGTTTTTGTTTAGAGATTGGCAAGCGTCATCTCTGGCAGGCCATCTTGTTTCGGAAAGTCCTTTAACAAATGCGTTTAGAACTTTCCAGCAGTGAGTAGAAGCTGTGAAAATTGTGTAAACATTTTGAAGTAAATCGAAGAATTGAGGGCCTGAGTACAATAATCAAGTGCATTGGTTCTCATCTAGTTAAGGGAATGAGCAGAGTACGGTACAAATTTTGCCAAGGGATTGACTTTTTTAATTTTTGCTTGCAATTTAGCATAAATGCCTGACATATTGCTGGCATTGTCATATGATTGGCCTCGAAGATAATCAATATTTAAGACATATTTTTCTAATATACTAAATATAGCATTTGCCATGTCTTCCGCTTTATGTCCTATTTGATCTAAAAACCTAAATACATGATGGTGTGCCTACTACCTACCCACGGACTTGTATTAAACTAATACATTTTGATAAAAAATATTTAACCAAATTAAGTTCTGAAAATGTTTACAAAATAAAAAATAGCGTAAAATATCTTTTTTAGTGCAATCAAAATTCAAAACTTATTGCCATTTGAACATTTGATTTGATGTTTTTTTATTTTATTTATTATTGTGTAATTAATATATACCTAATATAATAATGTGTTTTACAATATGATTTAAAATGTCGATAAAACGATTCTGAGCTAAACTTGATAGGTATAAAAATAAATTTTTAAGTTCAAAATTGCAAAAAGATCCCAAAATTGAGATAATATTTTTGAAAAATATAGTAAATCAAGATAAAAGCTTAGTGCCTACATATTTCGTAAAAATGTCAAGTATTTAGACTCATTTTTTAACCAAATTCTAATATAGCCCACAATTAACAAAATAAATTTACGTTAAAGAGATAAAATATAGTTTTGATGTTAGAATAAAAATAAAATTAGAATTTGGTCGGTTTGGACAGTACAGGGTTTAAACTTAGTGGCTGATTCCCAACATCCCCCTCATGATTGGCTTAATTCAATATTGGATAGGCACGAATCTCCTTAGAAAAGTCACTGGTATGAGTTGGTTTTCTCAATTATTTGAAGTTTGAAGCCTTTCCGCTTATTTCCCGTTTTAGAAAGAGTTTCTTCGATATTCGGGGAATAATACGTATCTGAGTTTTATTGACATCAAATGGAAAAAATCTTAGCTACGTGCCTGAATCGGGTGTATACCACTAATTTATTTATGACTACATCACTGATTATTATACTTCCAAAGTTACAAATCGGAGCATTTTCTAAAAATTTTAAATATAAATTTCTCACGGCATAAAATATAATATAAATATTTTCTGGATACCAACTTTCTACCATACCTACATAATATTAACATTCCAACATAATATATCTAAGTTACTTATATCAAGCTATTCAATAATGATAGTAATATAGGCTAAATATATAAGTAAATTTAAATAAAATACGCACGTGGTTATTTTCAGGTCAAAGTATATATTACAATACCTAGGATTATAAATACGTTATTATTTTATTTACAAAATTCTATATTCAAATTAAATATCAATAAAATAATCGGAAAAAAAATATATACCTAATGTTTTGCAAGTAATTGCGACGAACTTTGGCAGTTAAGCGTGTTTCGTTTTTATTTTATTTTTTACAATTAAATCAATTACTTATACAGTAAGTTATATATATATATGTACGTAAAAAAGATATAGCGCATTATTAACATATAGGTATTATAGTATTATAATTATTATATACGTAATTTATTTAAATTTAACGTGTTTATTAAAATCACGGTATACTATAATATAATAAACTGTGGTTAAAATAGTCCAAAAATTCATGGGGAAAAAAGAATATAGTACTTATATAATATAACATACTATAATCTATATCGTACATGATATTTTATATATATAAATAAATAAAATAAATAATTCACAATATAAATTGTATGTATATAATATTTAATATTATATTGTAAATATATAATATATATTATAATAGTTAAGCTTAAACATTATTGACTTATAAATTTCGACGTCAGAAAAGGTAACGTTAAAAATAATACATATTATATATTTATGCCCATTGCTGACAATGTATAATACAGGGGTTGTAATTATCTTATTATTATTATCAAAAAAAAAAAAAACTAAAATGAGGATTTCAATATTTTCGGTTGACTTTAAGCCGCCTCTATATATTATATCTAACCGTCAGTCGTTGACTTTTCTATACAATATAAGTTTAGCATGTACCCAATATATGTATAAAAATAATGTCATAGAAATAATAGTGATGCGATTTTTTTACGTATTTTTTTACAGTCGGAAATGTATTTAAATCTTGCGTATTGTGATTTCTACGCGAACAAAAGTCAAACGGTAAAATTATGTACCTACTTATAATTCCCACGAAAATAATCGCAAATACTCTTTATATTCGTTTCTAATTTCTATATAGGTACTCGAATATATACAGAATAATATTAATTGTTAATTATTTTAAACATTTTCTATATACGCAATTATGGATAGAATAAAAAACAGATACACATTTCGCAGATTTGATTTTTCCCAAGAAAATATGATGTACCTACCTGTATATTATGTTAATTCGTATTTTATCTATACGGATATATGATTATGTAAATTGTTGATTGAAAAAAAAGGTTCTCATGAATTAATTATCATATTATATAGGAACTAGACGGGTGTATGTGCATAAAACATGTCGTGAAATTTTCGTGCATCGCGTTTTCAAAAAAAAAAAAAAAAAATTAAATAAAAATTGTAAATACTCCATTACATAATAATAAAATATTATATCGAGTATTCATATAAATCGAAATCCGAACCGCACGGTTATATCGGTCATACTTACATAATATTATATAGCGATTTGATTCGGTATTAGAATATAATATATATTTTTATAATAATTGCAAATCAATCACCAACGCTTTGATATCCGTTCGAATAAACGGTCGAAAAATATAGTTTTCAACGATAATAATATAATAACAGTCCAAAAGATATTATATTTTACATCTTTTACACAAATATTTTGCGTTCAACCGAACATCAAAGCGACTGTCCCGAAAAGTTAAAAACGCGTAAAGGTGACGAGCAGAAATTAGAAAAAAAAAAAAAAATAAATAAAAAATGTTGAATTTCCTCGCCGGGCCCATAACAGTAAATCGACTATATATATTATATATTATTGTTTATCGTTTTCAGCGTCCCGGTGTGCGCCGTTTTAAATATAAAACGTCTAAGTCTTTGGTATTTTGTGTGGGATGTGAAAACGTTCAAAGAAAAGGCGTAAAAATGTGTGCTATAATCTGCAGTATACGATTAATGAACTGTATTATAATATACAAATAGTATAATCTAATAACAATCGAACTATCCTCATGAACATACATTATAATAAAGAACGACTATTATTAGCTACGACCCATAGATATACCCATATAATATATTAAAATCTATATTTGGGTTCGGAAAAATATCTCCAATATGATCTCAAACGCGTATGCATATTATGTATATATATAACTAATGATTTTTGTTTTTATTTTTTCAAGAAATTTTTCAATCCCCTCGCGATTCTCAAAGCAACATCGAAATCCTCATTTATACGCCCCCCCCCACACGATCTCCCCCTGGCAGTATACTATACATAGTATAATGTTTATTATTATAGTAATATTGTCTATTATTGTATTATGTTGTGTACTGCAGCCGCGGTTATCAATATCTATTGGCCGGCCTGCTCTGATGGTGATGATGGTGGTGGTGCCTCTTCTTGTCCTGCGACCGCGGATGGTACACGTCGTTCACCATCAGTTCGGCGCCGTCGCGCATGCTCTCCACCCGTGGCGACACCGACGAGTCCATGGTGTCCTTGCGTCGGCCCGCGCCTGGATGGTGGTGATGGTGGTGGTGGTGCTGGCCGCGGACGTGTTTCGGGGACGCGGCCGACTGCTGGTGCAGGTTCTCCCACGCCTGTCTGTAGTACCGGTTCAGGCCGCCCCGGCTCTCGGACCCGGACGAGTCCAGCGAGGCTACCGTGTTCGTGTCCGGCGATGCCCGGTGACGGTAATGTTTGGCACTGCGATTCCTGCAAAACACGACCAACCGATAAAAAATTGCTGCGCGTATATTGTCATTTGATCCGGCCCGAAGGACCAATGTATAGACAGGTCAGCCGCAGTGGCGTGCCGAGTGATGGGAAAACCCTCTGGGATTCGGTGCACGACCGGGGATGTAGACCGGGGATGGGAAACTCAAAGTAACTTAGAGGGTCAAATTTTGTAACTTAAAACGATCGCGAGCCAGATATAAAGTTGTATTTTTTATTATTATATTATGAAACAAATTCATTTATATATTTTATGTCTATATAAATAAGAACTAATATCTAAGTTTAATATACGTTTTATTATTGAACGTTTCTCCAAGATACAATTTACCAATATCTATTTTTACTATGTATTTGAAGTAAATTGTAGTATATATTTCGATGTTGAAAGACAGTCCCCGGGTCGGATGAAAAGGAGCGGTGGGCCGGATGTGGCCCTCGGGCCCGTCAGTTGCCTATCCCTGATATACACGAAACGTATATATTCAATGAAATACGTAATTTCCCGGTTTTTTTTTTTTTGTTTCGTTTTTGAGAATTGTGTCCCATTGTCCCGATAAACTTTAAACGGGACCCTTTTTGTCCCGCTTTTGTAAGTGCATTCCGTTTTTTGTTCTACCATTTTTCTAAAAAAATTTGCTAGAAAATTGAGGAATGACCTTTTATTTATTTATTTTCGTTGTCCTGTTTTTAAATTTTTTAAATTTGGTCACCTCTTGTAGGTTTTTAATTCTCAGCGAAGCAATGGTATCGCATTGATTTTACAATGATTTATTATACAACTTTTGAATAGTAAAAATAAAGAAGTTTTTCTACTTACATATTTAGCATACTACTTGCGTGCCAGATTTTATTTAATAGGTAATTTACGTCCGAATCAAAAACGGGTCACAGCCTAATTTCGTACAACTGGCATACCATTTTTATAACTTAGTTGTGTCCTAATAATCTATACCTACTATAAAATCGATTATTTTGAATACTAAAGTGGTTACTGCTTTGGTTGGTCGTTATTTTCATCGCTGTAGTATAGTGTTATGCACTTTAGCAATTATCACGATTATTTTATAAGGTTAAATATTAACATTTTAACGTTTTAAAAGTATTTTAATATTTTTTAACCGAAAATGAAACTTTTTATGTGTAATAAAAATGATATATTCCGTGATTTTTGAACTAAAATTTCATAAAAAAAAGTCTGTAATTGCTATATCTCATCGAATCTAACAAGTTGCACTAAATTTATATTATAGATATGTAGTTATACAATACACCTAATATTTATTATTTTACCTATTTAATATTTTATACTAGCTATATAGGTATAGGTCCTATAGATTGTAAAAAATATTAAATATATTGTTAGTTTTACAAATATTATAGTTAATTATTGTTATTTTATGTACAAAAATTTAATTTTTCAATCCATTTGTATGTGATAACAACTAAATATGTACCATTGTACCTATATAAAAAATATAATATAGGTTTATTAATATCATCCGTCTTTAATATAGTTAATATATAATATAACAGCGTTCGTCTGCCTTACAGCCAGCAGTAGTAGGTACAGTTTATTACCTATTGATAGATACCGAATATCGATTTTAGTTACAAGATAAATCGATAATATCCATTGAATTTACTACCCGCTTAATCTACCTTTTTTTTTTGAGACGCAAGTAGTATAAAGCTTTTATAGGTGGAAGATTTTCTAATTGGAAAATTTCACTTAGTATTCTCGTATACTAAAAAGGTCGTTTTCGAATTTCTCAGGATAAGAAACACGTTTTTCCATAAATTCGAATTATAATTTTAGAGACTTGAAATTTGTGCTTAAGAGGTCGCATATAGACATTTTAATGGAAAACAAATGATGCTAATGAAATTATATAGCGACCCTATATATCTGATCGATTTTTTATATATGAATTTATGAGTTGTAAAAAGTGAGTTTTTTTGAATTTTTAAATAGGTATTAATTAATATATCGAAAAATGGTCAGAAGCCGGCTGAATAATGTTATTAGCTATCATTTATTTTTTGTTTAATTTTTCTTACGGTATTTTCAAGTTGATAAAAATGAGAAATGAGGAAACATGTTTTTTGTAACAAATATCTGTGATCACATAACTATAAAAAATGGTATTAAAACAACACTGTTCTTGAATCACTTTAAAAATACATTTAAATATTTTAAATTTATTTTTCTTAAAAGCAATAAAAATTGCCTATACAAAACCCCTTAAAAATCGCGTGTATATGGTTTTGTATTGGCATTTTTTTAAAATTTAATTTTAAGAAAAATGAAAATCAAACAAATTACAAATATTTAAATATATTTGAAAAGTAATTGAAAAATAGTTCTGTACCAATACAATTTGTAATTGCTGGTAATCACGATATTTGTTAAAAAACATGTTTACTTATATTTCATTTTTATCAACTTGAGAATATTGTAGAATAATGAAAAAAAAAAAAATATAATAAGAACAAAATTATCTATTGACTGATGGAGCCGATTTTTGAGATATGCATTTTTACATGTTTTATAAGCGATTTAAAAAATAAAAAATAAATGTATTAAACATCTTATAAAACGTGTAAAAATGCATATCTCAAAAATGTTCATCATCAATTGCTAGATAATGTTGTTAGCTATAATTCGTTTATATATTCGTATTTCTAACATGTTTGTAAGTTGACAAAAATGAAAAATACTAAGGCAAGATTTTCATTGAAAAATGGTTGGTGTGGCGTCCTCTTAATAGTTTATTTGCTTCAAAATTATACTGACGTAATAACATTTTAAAAATGTTCACTATTTTTGGGCTATTTATTAAATTTAAAAAATATATGTTACAATATAGGTACTTAATTGTAATTTGGGACTTGAAAACATAACTAATAATAATGATAAAAAAATTTTTTTTTGAGAAAGTTAGTTATAACTTATAAATATATACTAATCGTTATCGGAGTGGTCTTAAAAAAATTAAATTTTATCAATTTTATTCGGTAAAAACTAAATAGTCAAAATTATACACTCAGCGTGTAAACAGAAAGCCTCAATTATAATTCTATCCATAGAATAAATATATAAATATATTTTTTTATTACCTACTGTATTTACAATCTGCAGTGGTTATCCCGTCTTTAACTATGTGTATTTTATATACGCGTTTTTTTAAGCTCGATATTATAGTTATAGATATTATTAATTTACACCCCCTCCTTCAAAAGTGGTACTAAGGACGTTACTGATTTGAAGAAATCGCGGGAATCGGCAGAAAAGGAACGATTTCTGCTGAAGACCGGGTCAGTGATGATCAAAATTCATCACAGATTGTTACAAATAAAATATAATACTATATATATGTATGGATATTGGATAAATCACGTTTTTCCATCCCATCCATCTCTTTTGGTTTTACATTTGCGTGACCAAATTCATCATTATAAAACGTCATATTATATCAGCACGCCACTTTTATAGGTTGCAAGATGTACATGGTGCCAATAAGAATTGCAAGTCGACCGAGATATTTACAATATACTATAATATATAATATTATAGTTGCAATAATAGTGCGTGTTTACGTATATAAGTGTGCGAAAAACAGTAAGCATATTAGCGTGCGATGATAAATTAGTGTAATATAATATATAATCAATCGAGAACGTATAGGTATATATAGTGACTGTGGGGCTCGGGACTTGTAGCTTATTTGCGGGTTTTCGATAAATTTTGGAATGATCTATATACGAGAATGTGAGATACAAATTTGATTAGTAGATTTTTTTCGCATATTTACGACTTTTTAATTATAAAGCGAAATACCTCTATTTCGAGTTATAGAATAAACATTTTCTCATCTCAATATACTATAGGAATAAGCGAATAAAAATAAAATAAATTTTATTATTTTAAAGTAAATGTCTAAAACGATAATATTTTATTACACTAATAATTAGCAAACGTGTAAAATGATAGTGATAGTGTGATAGTATGTTTACAATGGAATGCGCTTCAAAATTATTGAAAAAAATAAATCATAATTTTATTTTTTCATTACTTAATTCATCTCATAGTTTTAGCGTTTTTATACGTAGGTATTAGATCCAATGAAATAAATTGTTCTAATGAAAATCTTTACCGTGGATTGGTAATGTTACAACTCCCGAGCCCTGGAGCTAGTATGTATATAGGTATAAGTACGAGTAAGTATATATATTGTACATAATATGTCTATATAGTGCAATTATAGAAAATGTTGTGTTGATACATATCAGTCGTACCTTAGACTTATGGGGTTGGGTATATGGTTTTCGGTATATATATATTTTTTTTTTTTTTCGGTATTGTTCGTTTAGTATACGTTAAAATTATGTGTGTTTATATCGGTGCGCAGTTATATTGTCATAACGGGTTAGAGAAATAGCCAGCTCGGCTTCTATACGCCCTAGAGAACTGACGCCGTCCGACTTGCTGGTCGGGGAACGGCATCGCCAGAAGCGTGTACCATCGGGACGGCATGTTATGCGAGCCGGACGGAAGTTTGTGGTTCCTATTGCTGCAAACAAAAACAAAAAACAGCTCACGATATAGCAGCCGCGGACAAGCGATTTATGGTTAGTCGCACAGAACAACAAGGATTTCTTTCTTTGTACGAGCAGCAACACAATTTTAAATCACAATAACAATAATATAATGATAATTAATATATAATATTAATATTAATATATAAATATGTATTTATAGGCAGGTGGTTGGGCATATTATGTACCTAATAAAATAGTGTTAATAAGTTACCTTTTCACTAGTATGACGATCGTGGTTACGACTGCCGCCAAGAACACAAACGCTCCGAATACTCCTAGTGCGATTATCGCTCCTATATTTGAAACAAAAATAAAATCATATATTAGTAAGTTAGTACAATACAGAGAGCCGAAACGACCAAAACCCTTTTAAACACCGGTGAAATTGAAACCGGTTTTTAATCCCGTGACCGGAACGAGGAAAAAATTTAAACAGTTTTTAACACAAAACCCGACACCCGGTAAAAACGGAAACCCGATTTTTTTTTTAAATAGTTGAATAACGTGAATCCATAATCAGTGAATACAAGTGATATAAGATAGGTACTGAAAATAAATAAAATATTAAAATAGTTCAAGTGCCATATTCGCAAAAATCAATTGTTTTTCTGTTTGTATCTATACTTTATCGTTTGAATATAATAATCAGTGTAGATTATTATTGTATTATCGATAACAAATTACTTGTAAGTACTAACGCGCCCTACTTCTGTGTATGTTCCAACTAAAATTATTTTGAAACTTAAACTTAAAAAATAAAGCCTCAAAACTTTTAAACTCTTTTATAACCAAAAAAACCGTAACTAACCACGTATCCGAAACCTATAGAAAAAGCGTAAACCGTATTTAAACCCGTAACCCGAAACGCGAAAAAATTGAACCCGTTTTGACTCCCATACATATTAACATATATACGTATAACATATATTTTAGAAGTATTGCCATGGCCAATATGGTAATTATTTAGTTTTGGGAGGGTGAGAGTGTTACTAGATTTATAGGCGCAAGTACGCAACTATACGGTTGCAGTGGTGTAATTTAAGTTTTTACAGAGGGATGTCAACATTTAAAGACTGAAGTAGGCCAATATTATCGTTCCACTATGGCCATTTTTAAAATCTTTTTTTGTATGTTATATAATTTATCGATTAATATACAACATTTTTAAATATGATGTTTTTTACAAACTAAAATCTATTTTTGATTTAAAGGTATGGGCTGTGTAATAGCCTAGTATAGGCAGTACGATGGCCTGATTATCTTTTAAAATGTTTAGAATATCGGCGCATTTAAAATATTTGACATGGGTCATTGATATATATAAAATATAGTACTGCAAAAGTATAGTCTGAATCCCTCAAATAATGCCCTTGTTGTATAGCTCACATTTTACACTAGTAGTATTCTTGGGAATGATAAAGTTCACCAATTTTATAAACATTGCAACTTTCGCTGGGGGATGTTTTGACTATATATGTGCTATGTTTTATATTGTTATTCGTATATAAATATCATTACCCAAATTGAGTTTAGGGCCAAGTTTGTGTTCGCTTTCCACCTGAGACGGTATGTTGGCCGCATTCGGGTTTGTTCGGACGTGAACGCTGTCCGGAATCTCGTTGTCGTGTGGATGTGCCGAGGCAATCACCACGTTGGATGATGTCTGACCGCCATCGTCCTAACAAAGTGAAAGTATAACGTTCGTTTAGTTTCCGGTTGAGGAATCACCGAATTTTCAGATTCGAACTGATAATCTCAGATAAACGGATAAACCGTCGAGCTTCAGATTTTTAACCTAAATAGTGTGTATCTACTTACTTTTTTCTCTCTATCTCTTTCTTTCACCGTATATTTTATATATATATATATAAATAACATATTAAATCAACTTACTTGGTCGTGGGTGGTTGGTTTTGTTAGTATGGTAGGCTTGATTGTGAATGGTCGTGGTTTTTCTCGATTGGGAGGCGGTGCACGGCTACTAGGTACAGTACTAGTGCTAGTGCTAGTGGTTATTGTTTTAGTCACTAGTACAGATGGTACGGCCGGTGTTTTGATTTCTTCTGAATGACATAGATTAAAACGTTTCATAAATGATTTCTATTATTATTATTATATATATATTAATTGGACGAAAAATATACGTATAACATTTACATAAATCTATAATAATCATTGATCGCAATACTAACCTTTACAATAAGGCGGTTTGGTATCGTACTGACCATTTGGCAAACATACCAATTGTTTGGGTCCGACTAAACGGAATCGGCGTGACACACACGAGTATTCTACTAGGGTTCCAATGATGGTATCGTTGTTCGACATTTGGTATTCACCGTTCTGAATTATCGGAGGATCATCACATTTTTGGACTTCATATAAAAATATTCGTTTATATAATAATATTATGTACAATACACAATTGTATTATTAGGTACAATAAGAATATCAATTGAATATGTACCTGTACACTTTGGAGGTGGTCCATCCCATCGTTCGTCTAAATCACAAATCAACCTATCTCGGCCGTTCATTTTGAAGCCTTCAGCGCAACTATATTGAACTTGGCTTAAATAATTGATTGTGCCATTGATAAGCTTATAGGTACCGTTAGAAATATCCGCGGGAAAACCACATTGAATTCCTAAAATAAAACAAAAATTAAAACCGTATAAACAAAACGGCATTTTATAAATAAGATAATTAATGTTTTAACTTTTATCTTACGTTTACAGACTGGCGGAAATTCGTTATAAAATCCCGTTTCAAGACACGTACGAGTTGATGGTCCTATCAATAAATGACCCTCATCGCAAGAATACTTGACTACATTGCCGACGTTGAAGTTTTCAGCAATCATTGTTGAATTTGGAGGCTGCTCTGGCTTACCACAAGCATTCGGTTCTATAAATAAATAAAAGAAAAATATTATTTTAAATTATAAACAGTTTTTCTAACATTAAATAGAATTAAATAATATATTATTTAGTGTGATTAATAAAGGATCTAAAAGATGGTAAATAGTAACTATTCCTTCTAGGTCCAACCTTAGTCAGTATCTATTATCTAACCTAAACATAACAGATTATTAAAAATTAAAATAAATGAATACGAACGGTGTTGGCAAATAAAGTTAAGCGGAGCGTTACAGTTGGTATCTGACCATAGCCACCCTTTGGCTCCATCAAATCGAGCGCAATCACCACCATTTATAGCTGTTGTCTCAGAACCACTTGCCGGAACACTCCAGAATGATACGGTTAGATCTTCGCCGTTTAACCATTTCCAGTTATTCCTGTCATGAGCATCCCTTACAGCACCCATCCAGTATTGACTTTGAGAATCACTCCTGATAATAGATTAATTAATTAATAATTATAGTATTCTATAAATTTCGATTCCAATTAAAATACAATATAATTATAATATTATGTCTATAATCAATAATATGTTAAGTATGCATTTTTAAGCTTACCTGTGTCTTCTCCACAATTCCCAACTGACAAAACCTTGTAATGCGGGGTTACTTTCATCAACTAAAGTACCACCTCTTGATCTACAAAACCCTAATGCATCTCTCAAAGTCATTGGCTGACGGTTATAGAATATATAACACTTTCCATTATATGTAGCAGTACCTCCTGGTGGTTGATCTCTAAATTGAGGACATCTTTCGATAGGCAATGCCTAAATAGTTTTAACATTCGGAATAATAATTTATAATTAGCTAAAATTGGAGAACGAACAAAATAAAATGATATACATAATATATACGCGTATAATATATTCAAGTAATTTTTTTGTATGTATGGTAATGAAATTTATTAAAATTATGTCCAAAGCATACTTGATCGGTGTAGACGAAAGCTTCGCATATTGATAATTGGTTGGCTCCACTAGGTGTTTCCATGTGGACACTAACAAATGCTCCTGGCATAGGTGGATTGCATGGGAGGAATAATGGTTTGCCTTCGTCAATAAATCCTGTAAATCGGTTGCATATGGGATTTGTGCCCAGGTCGGGTCTGTTGTTTCCCACTCGCACGACTATCGTAGCCGGTTTATTGTTCACTGTAATATCACAATCGTATAACAGACAACACTTTATTTATATTGTTCAATTTAAACAATCATATATTATGGTATCTTGTGTCATTAAAACAAGAGCTCTATGATTTGGGAAATTTCTAGTCTGTGTGAAAAGTCATTCCTCGAAAATCAAACATTTGTATTGTTTTATATTATAATATACAGAAGCGACAATATATATTATATAGGTAGTTAGATCAGTAGGTACCACTTTCTTTGACCGGTTTTTTGTGCACGTTTTTTGCACGTGCTAATAGAATATTGAGTGATAACATGAATTGGTTTAATTTACTAAAAATACCTCCATGAATACAAACAACGCGAAAGTAATATTTATAAAGAATAAAGATGGTAACAAAATTCTTCCTTCTGAAGTGAAAAGAATGCTTATTAATACCTACGTATATCCTTTAAATTGCATGCATTTAACATACACATACATCGTTTATTGTTTATATAAAAAAAAAATTTCTCACGAATCAAGAATCAATTAGTTTTAGGTTTCTAAACATATAAGTTGTGTCCGTCCGTCCTATCGACACGTTGCAGTCATAGCTACTAGGACATAGTTACGAGGGGCATTGTTGATTTAACATTTTGTTATTTATAGTTACTAGGGAGAAAGAATGAGAAATCTAGCACACTCGAAGAGAGTGTTTTTCTTATAACGGCCGTCTCTCTGTCCTTAACGATTTATTACCGTGCAGGTTACTAATATCAATATTTACAATATGTATTAATTTTGTTGGTTTTAGGTTTCTATAGATAACTACATAAGTATAGTAGAATAAATAAATTGTTTATAGAATTATAGTTTATTGTTTAAAATACGTATGGAAACCAAGTATTTAGCACGCTCACAGAGTATATTTTATCAACATCTATAAATTAAAAATACCCACAGTTTCAAAACAAAAAACTATAAATCCATAAAAATTTTTAAAATAATTTATTTAACCTACTATATTTATCTATAGAAACTTCAAATGAACAAAGCAAATATGCATATTTTAAATATTGATATTGGTAACCACAGTATGGATTGCAAAGATAGACAGATGGATGGACGGACATAATGTGGATATAAAATGTCTAAACTTGTGTTTAAAAACCTAAAATGGCAATAATATTTTAAATTAAATATTTCTATATAGACAAATTAATGATCTATTATAATTTATAATAATCCATTAATATAATAATAATAATAATAATAATTTTTATTATAATTTATATTTCTAAATATTATGATATATCGTTTTATTTTTATAATACAAAGTTTATGTATTGTCAATCGTAAAATATGTAACTTACTAAAAGCAAATAAATCGAAATATAACAATATTTAAGTTTAATAGGGTTCATATTTTTTTTTTGTACAATAAAACTGTATTTAAATTTCTCTTTTAACGATAGAAAAAAAAGCAATTCATTTGGGATTTTTTACCGTATAATTTAGTAGTTAAGAAAATTACAGAAGTGATTTTTTTTGGTAGGTATAAATAACATAATTATTTAATAATTATACTGTTATAGTCATCTCCGCTAATTTATTTATACGACATAATCGATCGACAAATTACAATTGAATATATTGTGAGCTACCTATAAAAAATTATAATTAATATAATTATATAATTTATATTATCGGTACCTACTCTCCACGATTAAAATAATTCTCATTATATAATATATTACAATTCACTTTAGTGCATCGTTTTATTTTACGTTCATTCGCCAGATACGACCTAATTATTTTTTTTCGTAGATTATAATTTACAATATTTTGTCAACGACTCATTGTTATATTCTGATAAGTCGGGCACGGGGCAACTGCACATTTTATGCTGCATTGCGTCGTAACTTATTTTCGTTTCGACGAACCTATGCACGACGTAGTCATTGAAAATTAAAATACTAACCACAGCAAGCTTTTCCGAAATCCAATCTCACCAGTTGCACCATGTACGGTTCCAGCAGGTTGACGTACCACCACGGCGTACGTTCTGGTTTGGTGAGCGTGCACGTTTCGGGGCTGAAAAACGAGCTCGTGCTACCGTCTATGGCTTTTTGAGGCAGGCCACCGGGTTCCGAACTGATCTGCATAGGTGCTTTGCCCGCAGCCACGTTTAGCACTGTATATAAAAACAAAAATATTATATTAAAATATATATGTATACGTATATAAAGGTATAAGTTATCCATATGGTGAAATCTCATAAAACTGGTGTAATTATAATAACACATAGTAGGCAATGCAAGTATTTATACGTATTATATACAAAACGAAAGTATTAAGTCGAGTAACAGGACCGTTTAAAGAAATTGATATTCTGTTTACTCCAAATATCATATTTATAATAATAATAATAATAAAATATGTACTACTTTCATCCGCAATAACGTATTATATCTATTGAATTATTTTCTTTTGAATATGGTGTTGACGTGTTGTATATATAATGCATAAGTTCTAATACAATCAACCGATGTCTCGCGTGCGATCACTCGAGCTCTAAATAGGTAGAGTTGCGTGTTACTTCACTTTTCAACAAGAAAACCAAAACGAATTCACCATGTAAAATCACTGGATCCGCGGTATGGCATCGCACTGCCGCATCCGAACGGTCGGGTTTGTGGGTCAGGGGACATGGATCAGCGTAAACGTCGTCGTTTTTACCTCGACCATTATAATATTATTATATATAGTTATAATACGAAATAAATACGTTTAACTAAAAAAAAAAAAAAAAAAAAAAAGAAAGGGCAAAAGAAATTGTATCAGTTATTTTAATTATAAGGGGATTTTTAATTGCGAGTAATTTTATTTTTATATTATTTTTTTTTATATATCCGTAGGTACCTATGCATTTTCATTACGCGTTCGCGGGTACTACGAATTCCTGCACGGATATATTTATGGTCGTAAATCGCACGTAATAAAACTTTATGTAGATATAATTATAATTTGTATGTTATGTAACAATAATAATTATTTATAATATTTCCTACCACGTATATACTATCCCTTTACACACCACTGCAGTGTGGTCGTCTATATATAGTTTTTTTTTAACTTAAAACTAATTCTGCGATTAAGAAGTCGAGCATATTTTTTGCCGCGAATTAGTGATAACAACTTTTTTCTGCTTTAAAATAGTTATTTTATATTTATAAAGTTCCAAATCATATAATTAAATATTTAAAATATTTATATATTTTTTATATTCATAAATTACCCGAAATTCGTGAACTTAAAAAGCATATAATTTCGAAACTAAGTCCGATCGACAACTTTTGACTTGACCATCGTTCTTAACTCATTCAAATTTTTCGTTTCGAAAAAATCGAAGTTTTTGAGTACTTAGCGTGATAAACTATATTTATACTACATATATACAGGTAATATAATATGGTCGATAGAGAAGACAAAGTAATTTAAAGGAAATAAAAGAAAATGTTCTGTGCGAGATACTGAATATACAAATATAACGCTAACAAATCCACTGAAAATAAGACGTTTCATAGCCTATGAGTTATTTTATAAACTATATGGATTAGGTAAACATAAATAAAACAAGTATTTGTTGCATTTATTATTCAGCGGGATAAATCGGTATTTTATTCATTTTAACATATTATATAATTTCGGTTACAATATTCTATAAACTACACCCAAATAAGTTATCGATCAATATGGACCCAGACGGCGTGGCGCCAAGGAAAAAGGTGATGAGGTCAGTGAGTTTTTATTATATTTTAATATTATGTTACATCTACACGTATCAATATTCTTAAATATACTTCGATAGACATTTCTCACAAAATCAACATTATATCAGGATAAAGATAGTATTTGTTAGGTAAAAACTTGAACTCTCGGATTGAGTTAAACGCACATAAAAATACATTGATGGGCATAGAAATGGATAAGGTATCTTTATCTAAAATACAAGATCAAGTAACTACAGACGAAATAATGAGTAGTGTTAATATAATGAACTATAATGGCATTTTCGAATCCTCTGAAAAAGAGTCATAAACACTACTTATATTAGAGAAGTTAAAAATAAATAAGTGTATACTAGCCAGTATGATCGTAGATTTTGGCACTACAAACAAATGAGTTCACGTGCAATCCATAATACTATTCCCCGGTTTATATGAATCGCTAAGGAATAGATTATTGAACTTGTACATTTGAGTCACTTTCTACCCGAGTATCGTAAAATCCTGTAAGAATATGGGTGGGCCTAAATTATGTAGCATATTCACGTTTTACTAGATTACTAGATAGTCGATTTGGTAACGATATTTATTGCAAAATACTTGAAAATTCGTTTAATATTGTTACATTATTTTGTTAAATCATTATTTTAAACAATTTATGTGTTCCATTTATTAACATTATATTAGATACCTTTAAAAGGCTGTCATCCCCGGATTTGTTGTTTAATGGCCCCACATAGAAAAATTACACTGCGTACAATTAATACTGTCCTGTTCTATATTCAATTTGAATTAGATACTATTTTTGAGATAATGTCATTTTTTATTTTTGTGAGATATTGCCTTATAAAAATGTTGAAATTATTGAAAAAAAAAGAACACTTAACGTTAGGTTAGGTTAGATAGGCTTTTTAAGTTTTGCAATCCCGTGGCCAAGTTTATGATTTCATTGCCACCGAAACATAACAACTGCTAACAATAAACCAATAGTCTTTGCTGGGTTTACATATTATGTAAAATTTCGATCGATTCTGTTTTTATATTTTAAATATTTATGCTGAATACGTTATTTATATTATACAATACTATGATAGAATTTTTATAGTCTTCAAGTGACAAGAGAGAAGCGAAGCAATAAAAACATATACGTTAGCTTGGGGATTCCTGTGGTAACACTAGTCATCAATATTCAGTACCTACATAATTAAACACAATCTGTACATTCTATATAAACTTGAAACTAATTATTATCTATAGTAATATTTACTCCGTAAAAAAATGACGGGAAAGTTTTTAATTTCTATACTATTTCTAATATAACATAATTATAATGCACCTATATTGGAAATAATGTTATGAAAACAAGTTTCCTGATAATTTTAATACAGAGTAAATTTTGTTAAATAATATAATAATATACACATATTATATATGTATATAAATATAAATTATATAAAGTAGACAAAATAAGAAATGAAAAAATAAGTACGTAAGAGGTAATATATATGTATAATATTATGGGAGTGGCTTCGATAATAGACAAAATGAGAGAGAATATATTTAGACCGCTCGGGCACGTGTTAAGGAAGGAAGAGATAGAGACAGTAAATTAGTAAAGGGAATGCATCCATAGAAGAAAAGAGAAGATAAGGAAGACTGAAAAATAAGAGGTGATTAGATGTAATAGAGAGGGCTGGTATTGAGGGTGATCGAGTTATGTAGACGTCGAGGACTAGGTTGATCGATCCCAAATAGTTATTATATAGAAGGTTAAGGCGAAGGAGAAGAAGGAGATATTGGTATATTAATATGTAATTACAGTATGAACAAAAAATACATTTGACTAGAAAAAAGGGGAATTGAATAATAAATCGAATCTATTATTTTAATTAGACAAATAATTTAATTAAATTTAATAAAAACATTTCATTTCTGGTATTTCTACATTATTTTTTATATGTACCTATTTATATATAATATATATTATTATATTCGTTTGCGGTAAAATTTGATCACACGTTCGCGGATAATATTTATTTCCTGCGCACGTCGTTATGATGGGTAGATATAGCCTATATAGCTATATAGGTATTATGATCGTAGATAGTACGAAATAAATCTTGGATTAGATACTTGTATAGTACATAATAATATCACCAGCAACGTTGGTATGCTGTACCTACTCTTCTCCCTATATTATATTATACGGTTCGTTACTATAATGTGACAAATCGTCTAGTTTTTGGGGCCTAATATATAAACCTAATCAATGGTTCAATGTACCTATACAGTAAACACAAAAATACAGGTATATTGGCCATAAGTTACCTATTATATACCTATATACCAATATATATTATATTGATTATATAGTGTTCCGGAAGAAGTCGCGAATATATTATAATATTAACTGTATTAAGTATATACCTATATGGGTACCTACTATATAAATACGATCCTATCCGCGGAAAATTCGATTAGTTTCACTCCGGTCGAACAATTATTATTATTGTATGTAAGTATATATACATACGCATATTACCGACACATAATACATAAGTATATAACATACTAAATCGAATATACGCGCGATCGTCGACGTCGTGTTGAAATTTCGCCACGTTTTTTTGCGGTGTACACTGTACATCACATCGTATATACCTCCTACCTAGCTAGTACCTATAAGCTTGGTACGTTTAGCTATTCGCCATGATATAATATGTGTATATCACGGGCACAGGCATCTATGATAGCTTATAATTTACCGGATCACTCAATATAGTTATTTTTCGTGGCACACGGCTATCCATTGTACGGCACAAAAGAAACGTAGCAGCGGTATTAACACCCTAAACGACATGCTGCGACTCAAAAATCGACTTTGGAAATAATTTCACTCGTCCGTCACGTCGTGTGTTTGGTGTATTAAGGTGAGTTCGCAGCTCGTCGTGTCATATTGCGTGAAATATATGGTTCACAGTTAACCGTGTCGTGTTACCTTATCATTGATACCAATAATCATTGACAGAGAACATTGTCGGGGTTATCAGTTTTCATTTTTCCCGGGTTTCTTTTTTATTTTTCATTTCCTTTTAAATGTGTTAAATTATTGTAAACGTTACGTCCATTAGTCGTTACGTTTTGTTTTGCGTGTTTGGTTAATTTTTTAAAATATAAACATTGATAACATCGGTAATTAGTAAACAGTATTGACCACATGTCATGACCAGAATGGCAGAATGTGACCAGACGGCCAAAAGTTGAAATACTTCAACTATGCGGTAGTTGCGGTATCGTTTTAATCGACATGATCTCACTCAATTTCTAATCGCATATTGAAATGAGTCAATCAATAGATAGTATTTCATCCGACACGAAACGACACGGTGAGCCGTGAACCAACTTAAATAGGCACAGATTATATGAATACAAATAGATCACTCACGATGTAAACAAAAACGATGACGTCATTTGGTCACTGATAATTCTGATAACTCCACAGGAATCAGTGTAGCCACGATATATATACCTTAAACTTTATTCCCGTGAGCAAACTGAAATCTGTGTTTTGTTTTATTATTATCTATTACGATAACATTATAAATGATGAGTTATTTAATAATATTGTACTTATGTTAACAAAATAATTTATATAGTTGAACTACACTGATAACTATGGAGACTATCAGAAGACAGTATTCGACGATCTATTGTTTTCGGGCCGAGTGATCTATCTGTATAGGTATCATCCCGGGTATCATAATTATCATTATATTTTATACCTGTGTATGTATAAATAATATTTTACCCATGCATATTATAGTACATACGAGTGTGACGTCGTACTGTTACAACGCGTGCGTGTATATGGTTAGTATCACCGTGCATACATTATCATAATATAATAATAGACGATAATGATAATAACGATAATAGACGTGTAATGATAATATATGCGCATACACGGCCCGGTGTCCATAGCCGGGAAACTTTCCTGTACTATGTAGGTCTTCCGGCCGGATGGAACGTAGCCAGTGAAAGCGGAGGGAGTGGTCATGGTCCGCGTGTGATTCAACCTCTTCGCGGACCCTACTTGTATACCTACATACGTATATTTTATTAGTTTCGTCGACGGGGACATCAAAACACATTATTATAAGTATTATCGTTTTTCCCCCGATGACGGAATTCGTGCCCACCGGTGCGTCTAAGCGTCGAGACGGAATCCCGCGACGACAATAATATTAATCATCGTTAGTTCTTATACACAATATATACGTATTATTATATTAAAATATATGGTTTACATAATATATGCGTATGGTAAAAATCTGTGAAATGCACTCTAAAATAAATATATATAATATAGATAGGTATGTTGATATACATATACACGCACTGCGTTGTGGTACTCCAATATGTCTCGAAAACGTAATTTAAGAAAATAATAAAAAAAAAAAATCTAAATAAAAGTTAAAAAGTAAGTGTATTATATATATGTATATAATGTATAAAGCAAACCGGTTCTATGAGCATTATTTTCAAAACATATTTTCATACGATTTACATCGTAATCTTGATTCTTTTCGAGAAATCCATCGAGAAATATCTATACCAAAAACTGGTTTCTTCCCATAATAACAAAATGGTCGAATTATTCGAAAACACGCATTTAAAAATGTCATATTATTCACATGATTTGAAACGTATTTTGAGCTCATATATATATATATATATATATATATATTATACTTATGCGTTATATACGATCTGTAGTGACAGACAAAATATGCAAATGTATATGAATCCAATATTTCTGTATAATAATCTTACAGCGATTATGCTAACCTATAACATATAGAATGAATATAGATACAAAACTATACACACGGGTAATATTTTATATTCTCATACTGCAGGCGGCCATCTGTATCTAGTAGATACAAACTATAATATACAATAGTTGTGCAATCAGGAATTTATCAAGGGAAGGGCTCAAGAAAATTTCAAGTAAACCACTTACAGAACGCCCAATACTAGATTTTTAAGAAATTAAAAAAAAATTAAAGTACAATTATTTAAAAATATTTAAATATATTATAAAAGTAATTTAAAAATAGTCCTGTACTATACCATATTTTTTTCTTAGTGTAATCACGATATTTGTTAAAAAAATATGTCTACTTAGATTGCAAATAAATAATTTCAGATTAATTTTAGATCCATAACACCTATTAACAAATGGAAAGAAAACATTTCCGAATGCACCTCAAAGATTTTTTTATTATTAAAAATACGACATGAAAAATATTACAAATGAATAACCTTTTTTTTTTTTTTAGTGAATTTAAACAACTGTAACTCTTTTTAAAGTTAATTTTTTGAAAAATGGTGGCCTCGAAAATGCCGTTCTCGTTAATTTTTATAACAGGTTATTTTGTTATTCACTTAGACAAAAATGATTTACAATTTAAGTAGGTAAGTGTGTTTTATAGTACTAAATATCTCCTGTGTAGCGTCCTTCTAAATTGCAAGTATATTTTAAAAGTAAATAATATGTGCTCATATCACTATAAATGTTTTAAAAATATTACTTTTGCTTTACTTATTTTTATTAAGTTATAAATATCGAAATAATATAAAAGATAAAACAAAAAATAAATCATAAAGAACATTATCCAGCATTCTACATGGCCGATTTTTAATATAATGTGTTTTTTTTTATACATTTCATAAATTGTTGAAAAACTTAAAATCTTCAAAAACATGATTAGATACGATTAGAAAAGGCTACACAGGACACTAAGTAATATTGTTATCTATTGTACTTTTTTTCATATTTTTAGGATGTATAAAAAGTTGATAAAAATTAAAAATTTCAATGCCAGATTTTCATTGAAAATTTGTAGCTATGACGTCCACTTTATAAAATTGTTTTATCACTTCTTTTATAGAAACAAAGAACGATATTTTATAGTGTAAAATTCATTCTTCAATCAAATATGTAAACATTTTTTTTACATGTGCCAATGAAGGGGTCTGGACCCGAAGTCCACCTGCCCTTGCATGGTTGTACCTCTGGTAAATCGGTATTAGGTACCTATAGTATTTTAGTATACCAGTATATTTAGTATATTATACTAGGTATAGACCTAAGTATAGATAAATAAAATAAGTAGAATAATTTAAAATCACTGTATATAATATAACGAATACCTACTGTCCAGTTAATACTTCAAAAATCTATATT
This sequence comes from Pemphigus obesinymphae, assembly GCA_025469235.1. Classification (NCBI taxonomy): domain Eukaryota; kingdom Metazoa; phylum Arthropoda; class Insecta; order Hemiptera; family Aphididae; genus Pemphigus; species Pemphigus obesinymphae. Next base: position 51,522 of record JAIPRL010000135.1, read on the forward strand.
GTATAATACGCGGCGATGAATTACATGTTTCGATCATTGATAAAATATAATTATATAGTTTTGAGTAACCTATCATACTACTCGTATATTACCCACGTATCTATACCTACTTCTGCACGAAGAATAAATTAATTTTGTATAGGTATTAGGCTCGGTATTATGTATATATATATATATATATATAGATTACATTTGTTATAGTCCGATAAGAATGTAAATCATAAATTATATTTTAAATCAAATATAACTATACTGCAACTATCTATGTATTATTAATATGACCATATAGGTAGTAGATACCTATATCCTATATATATATATACATTATAATATATAGTAATAGCTAGAATAACTTCGATATACCTATTAATAATTGGCTATTATATATAATTGAAAATTAAATATTATGTTAGGTATTATATACGTTTTTGGACTGATTTTTTTACACGGCGTTCATAAAACTACAGCAGAAATGATTTCTAAAAAAAATATTTTTGCAGTATTATAATAATATTATTTATTATACACATTATATCTAAAACTCAATTATACTTTAAAATAATAATAAAAAAAAAAAAACACTTCTCACACATAGTAAGTACCGTATCGTAGTCTATATAGTTACTTATACATATAATATATAGTTATGTACATATTATATTAAACCATAATCGATGAGCACGATTGCACGAAAATAATTTTGATTATATGGGAAACTTATTGACGAAAAATATCACGGCGATCATCATTGGTTAAACAGACGAAACGTCGAAAAACCTAAAGCACGTTTCTAGTGACGTAGAACCGGTTGTATATGTGTATCTATTACATTATCTGTTGGTCAATTTTTTATTCTCCACCGAATATATATATGTATATATATATATATATATATATATACAGTCTTTGAGGAAGACGAAAATAACAGACGTGCTTTATACAATCGGCAAAGAAAACTATCATTTACGTACAGTAGTCTGTGGTTTGTGCTGTAACAGTTCCAAATGAGTGGGCTCGACAATATATACCTACGTGATGACGGACAAGCAAAAAGCGAAAATTACACTACTATATACCATTGTTTAGTGACCCCTCTTTAGAATCCAAAAATGAGTTGTTCTTAGGTCATGAAACTCTTTTTATACCCCTTGTAGAAAAAAATAACTATAGATTTTTAATAAATTGAATATATAACTGCAGGGATGGACCACAGCGTTTTATATGACTTTTGAAATTTTTTTATTTTATCTAATAATGTGCTAAAAAAATGGACTAAAAATAATATAATAAACCTCGTTATATTTATTTTTATTTTGGATAAATTATCTACATTAAAAATGATGTAAAACATATAAACTAATTATATAAAATATAATAATAATAATAATAATAATAATAATGATTTTTTTATCTGACCCGCCTGCAATTATTTTAAGTTTCTAAAACTAGTACTTTAGTAATACTTTCAATTTTTCATTTCTGTAGTTATATAGATTATATAGGATCAGTTTGAACTTATTTTATGTATATTATATAATACCTATAGTTTAACAAAAATCTATTCGAATGTGTCTAATTGTCGTTTTAGACTTTCGAAAGATTAAAAATGATACATACCTAATTGAAATGACCATTTTGTTTTGTTTTGTTTTAGTTACGTACATAATATATGTTAACAGTCTACTAAGCGTAACAATGAAAATGTATGGGCTTGTTACTGTTACTTTCATATGGAAGTTATTTGTTTTTTTTTTCGAATAAATGTTTGGAACATAGATGACCTGCTGGGAGATAATGTTATGACCCTCCCGCGGTAAAAGTTTCACTTGCCATCTACGATATTGTATTGTTTCACTTAATAAAGCGTATTACTAAAAAAAATAAATACGATTTCTCACACAAACTCACAAGAACAACTAGGTATTTTGAAATAAACTACAGACTTAATAAGTTACCAACTATCTATAGGCTATATGAATATTTGAAGATAGAATAAACGAGTGTATTGTATACATAATACATTGATTAATATGTTTGGTTTTTTTAAACCAATAAATATAATTTACATTTTTATTATTATTAGTTATTTAAAAAAAAAATAATAATAATTTGGTAGCTATGCTTGTTTTAGCTACCAAGAACCTGTTGGAGTTTGGGAAATAAGAGGATGTAAAACTATTAATTTTTTATAATTATAATTTATCAGTTATTTGGTTAATAAAGTTAGATATCTGCAGATAATATATATATATATTTAAACATCATAACAACATTGGATTTATTCATAAAGTAAAAATAGTAAGTATATTAACATATTAGGTATAGGTCTACTTATAACTATATTATAATTTCTGACTTGTAATAAAACTTGTATAGTATAGTATAGTATAAACAGATACCTATAGTACTCAAACTACCTATAGATTATAGCCTATAGGTGTTATGTAACAATACTGTAATATATTATACGCATTCACTTTGGAATGTGGTTAAAATGTTTTAGAAAATAAAATCATCGAATATTGTATTTTTATGGTTTGGGGGAGATTTTTTTTATAATTTAACACGGGTAGATTTCTTTCTACTATAAGTGGAACAACTGGTTTTTGAACGTTCTTCAAAAGGGTCCAACCCTATTTTAGAAGGAGGTAGTTATATATACAAATATATACCAAGTGAAAAACGTATAATTTAAGAAGGTATGTATCACGCACCTGCTCCGCATTTTTTTACTTTCGAAAATAATTATTTGTGAGCTAATGACGTACCTATACATACTCAGCTATAATAGTACATAAGGTATAAAACAAAAATGTTGACATAGCATCATAAATTACGAAATAAGTAATGTTTTAAACATAGATAATAATAATATGGATGTAGAAAAATAACATTAATGAACAATAAATATATAAATATTATGTATTTTAATGTTTTTTTTTATTACTCGGAGTTACATACATATATGTTCATATACAGATAGACAAAACAAGATGTTTGATATTTTAGTCAAAAATATAGTAAATAAAATAATGAGTCGAATTTAAAGTTTTGTTTTTTTAATTTCAATAAGGTATATCTGAAATAATATAATAGATATAATAATATAGTATAATAATAAAGTATTAATAAAAAATATACATGACGTCAGACCGTGTTAGACCGATATGTTTCTCAACATTTGGACCACAATCCCCAATTTTGAGTTGCTAATTTTTTTTTAGTGAATCCTATATATATGTATATAGGTACTACATATACATAAAGAACCTTTGATGTATACAATTAAAATTATTCTTTTCAAAAATACAAACGAATCGAGTTACACATTATGCATAATACCTATAATATTACAATGCAGGAGAAATGAGAAGAATAAAGACTATATAACTATATAACTATATCTATACTATAGCACGAATCTGGCTTTTATGTAACGAATACTATTATAAAATAAATAACAACACATTTTTAAATTGTTTAATCTATATAAACATTGTTTTGTTTAAATATCTGCACGTGAATTTAATTTGATGTGAAAGCAAGTTTAATAAAAAAGAAACGAACATTATTGAATTTTAAAATTAAATTATTAGTTTCTAACAAATAATCAAAATAATCTAAACAATAGTTACAAGTTATAGAAATAATATTGATCTAATCTAATGTTTAATTGAATAAATAAGATTATTTATAGGTAAGTAATGTATACACATATTCAGTATGTGATGTTCATTATATATTCTTAATTAAATAAAAACAAAAAAATTTTAAAGTTATTGTTTATACTTGTACATAGAGAAGAAAGTAAATTATTAAAGTATTTGCCCTTGGCCTTATTATAAAATATCGTATACGGTTATTATTGTATACCTCTAACATGAAATGGTCACGAAAAAGTGTCGGTATAACAATAGATTAAGAATTTCATCTCAAGGTCCTGTGTTGTACATCTATCGACACTTTCAAGTTCACAGGCCAGCATCAAAACAATATAAAACGATAATGATGGATATTATTATTACTATGAAATAACTTTTACTTTTAAATCGAACCATCCTTAATGATTTTATCGACAGTATGATGAATGTCTTTTCCGACTGTGAAACTATATAGAAACGTTAATTTGTATATCTATAATAGTAAATAGTATATAGTTAGTATTATAGTAGTTTGAAAATCCATTTATCATTAATCATTAAACTCGACAAACTATGTAATTAGGTAGGTATAGGCATGAAAATGCAATAAAATAAAATATTTAAGTACCGAAAAGTTATAAATCTGACGTCCTAGTATATCTAAATATATATAGGTATATATAAAAAAAAAAAAAAACTCAAAAAAGTCAATCAAGAAATTTTACGAAAAACCTAATTTACGAATCTTAAAGATAAATAAATAAAATTAAATGGCATAAATTAATGCATGTATGTAAGTACACGTATATATGTATACATGTATATAAAGATATATATCTTTCGCGAAACGCGTATGTCAGAAATCCCAAAAATACTAAATTTATTCTACACGATTCATTATCAATATTCATTATAATATAAATATAGATGTAAAATTTATAATAAAATAATAAAAATATGAGAAACATACCTATTACGTTTCTCATATTTTTGAAAATTTTGAGTTTCCGTTGAAAAGACATGTTATAGGCCTATATAGTATGCCGTATAATATTATAGTCATGTAGGAAATCATTATAATACGAGTATATAATATACAAAAGAAAGGCGAGGTAAATTGTCCAAAGTTATCAGACATGAAATTATTACTCACGGGCTCGCAAATTTTTTTAAAAAAACGTCAAAACTATATATATAAGCGACACACATATGTGTATAATGTATATGTTATACCTATATATTATAATCAATGATTTTATCTATATTATATATATTTTGTAAAAAAGAAAGAGAGAACTCCCAGCCTGAGACCACCATACATTTTCAGCTGTAGTTCCAGTGAAATTTCTTCCTACATCTACCTACCTATATAATACTTGCCTGCCTACGTCTTGCAGTACCGCGGCGCAAGGCGCTATCCGGACGCGGAATGTTTGACCCAGATGCTGCGGTGGAACCGGTTGCAAACCAATGAGAGCCGACCGTGGCCTTCACCTGACTGCGAGGCCACGAAAACAATATACGAGCATATAAACGCGGAAAAATACGATGTACCTATGCGTACCGTTCCTACATATACATACGAGTACATTATAAATTATACGTGTGTCAAAAAATCTTAAAAATGTACTCGCAAAATAACTAAAATATATTTTGTTAAAAAAAAAGTGTGATATATATAGATAAAAAAAAAAATACGGTATCCCGATAAAAAAGTATAAATACTAATTCAGAACATACTTTGAAGAAATATGGATTAAAACTAAAAACGAGGACCACGATATCATTGATTATTTCCAATATTATTTTAGAAAAAATATATATGTATGTACTTTTAATACATTTATCTATACATTAATTATTTTATTCATTTTTGCTATTATTATAATATAATATCATCTCTAAACTTTGCTGTATTTATTTTATGCGATAAATAATAACTATAATAAATAACAATTATAATGTAGAAATGTAGAATTGGCTAATTTTATTAACACACTTGCTAATCTCGTACTACACATTAAACTTTTCGTACTACATAGAGTGTGTCGTACCTACTACACACAATTTTAGGGCCTGAATTTAACATTACACATAGAATACATCACCATTGAAGATAGACTTGTAATTAAAATAACTAATAAATTAAATCATAACATATTAACATGAAAAATATATATAAATTATAGATTATAGATTAAAAAAAAGTCATTTACTATTTGAAATTTATCAAAATCTAAAAAATAAAATAACACTGAGCTTTTTTGTTGGGTATTATATGTCTATATATATATATTTCAGCTACCTGTTTATTTTTCATTAGATTTTTCGCCTCCTAAATAGGTTTTATATAGAGAGACATTTTATTTTATTTTCCTATATAACATTTAAAATACAGTTTTATTGATAGGTCATTTATTCATATCTATACTATGTTTATTTTTGTTATAGTTATCTACATTTAATACAAACTGGATAGGTCCTAAATTTAGGTTTACTAAATCAATGCGGTTTGTCACATCGATAAGGATACATCAGAATTATTTGCAGATTCGGAGTCTGTGTGTTCTTCCACAGAAACAGATTAATTAAAATTTTCATATTTAATCGATAAATCAAAACAAAAATAGGTATGGGCCTTTATATAATTTTAATTATATTACATATGTATAGATATGATGTACATCCGAGCACTATATATACATATAATTCTTGGATTGGAAAAATAGAAGAAAGGGTACTTTTGGGCTTTCAAAAAAGTATATTCCTTTAAAATATTTAACTTGTATACTGTACAAAATAATTATTAAAGGTAATCTCAAAATATTAAAAAAAAAATCCCACCACGTTCTTTCAATTTAAGCTGCAAATCTGCAATATTTATACTTTGATATTTTGTCAATAATTCAAAAATTATATTACGGTATATTAATAAAATTAAACTATATAACTATACTGCTTAATATAGTTATTTTATATTTATTTTATACATAAATTACTTAAATAGGTGTATAGATAATTAATAATTAATACTATTTATCATAGTAGCGGTACCTATATACGAATATTAATTATTAGCTACCTATGTATAATATATAGTAATATGTTTTTACATTTTGTAAAACGTATTTTTTTATAGGTATGAAATTATATAATTGTACCTATTACTAGACATATTATAAAAAAATCAATATTAGACTTCGTAACGGATAGGCATTTTTTATACGAGGTCTAATTGATTATCAGTTTATAAAATAGCAGATAATTATTAATATTCATGAACAAATATACATATTGTAGTAGGTATAGTACTTTACTAATGTCTAATTACATTTGTTTTTTGCAGTTTTATATAAAAAGCACGATGCTTCAAAATTTATTTTAATATACATAAAAAATAAAACAATAAAGTGAGTGAGAAAAACATTACAATATATTAAATATTATAATGATTTATTGATTAATTTTCTATTTTTCTATATAATAACGAAAAAATATAAATTTTGTTGAAACGTTTATAACGTAATAAATTTTGACTAATTTGTGTAAGATGTCCTACAGTTAAGACAGGTAAGACAATGTTAAGGACATTCTTAAGTTAGATAGGTATACGTATTTAGAAAATAACTTTTTTGTCGTTGATTTTTTTTCTCTGGATAATTGGAAATTGAATGATCAGGTTCTTATATAAAATAAGTTGGCACGTCCGTTTTTTTAAATGAAAAAATAAGTATATCCATATATTGTATATTATATATAGATATTAGATACTTAATAAGTGTGAACTCTTGTCATCACAAAAAAGTACATCGTTTATTTATATCTATTAGTTATGAAACTTATGAATCAATTTGTTCACGTTTTACTATTCTAATGTATAATTGATACACGTATACGGTAAAACTATAATTTATTTCTGACCTGCCATATAATATATATATATTATACATTTACCAGTATACATATTATAGTCAACTAGTTTTGAATAAGTAAACTACTTTCCTTCCTTCAAGCCTTAATTTTTATTTAATGAAAGGTTATACTAATCATAACAAAAATACCTGTATAAACGTCATCCGAAATTCCAAACAAGTATTTTAATCGATATATTCCTTTCTATACATATATAATATATATATCAAGTAATTTACGTACCTATTGCCTATCTACCTGTATGGATAAAATAGTTTAAAATCTTCGGCAGAGACGCTAAGAGAACAACGAATTCTAGATTGATTTAACATATAATGGAAAAAAAATTACATTTATATGCATTGCTAAGAATTAAGATAATATGTGTCATTCAACTACACGATTATTAAATCGGGTGTTATAAAACTTGCAGTAAAAAGGTATAAAAGATTTTATTAGTCTATAACCATATTGATATAATCAATGGTATAATCTATATATTATCGTTATAACTTATATTGTAGATTTTCATACCTATAGAGCGGATGTATTAGTCAACTAAATGTTTGCCATTTATCAGATTTCACAGGGGAAAAATCACGTTGTCAATAAATTTGGTGCCACAATGATTTTAGAATAAAAATTAAAGACGTATCGTATCATTATGAGCTAAAAAAAAAATAATTTAATAGTTTGTAGATCATTAATGGAAAGTTGTTATTTTTTTGTTTTATGAAATATGTATTGCAGAATTTTATAATAAGAACTACCTATACCCAGTGGCGGAACTAGGAGGGGGGAGGGTTGGATCCTCAGGCATAACATTTTTGAAAATATAATACACATAAATGTTGGCGAGTCGCCTCTCTTAACAAAACACTGGTCGGCATTTTGAAGGTTCAGTCGGTAAAAACAGAAAGTTGATAACCTTTTTTTTGGCGCAATTTTGTATTTTTTTCCCTGGGCGTTAAAATTCTTAGTTCCGCCTCTGCCTATACCTGCATATGACATTGTGTATAACTGTATATATTAACCAAAAATAACAAAACAATTTATTTATTTTATACATATCTACATACATATAGGTACATGTAACTTTCGTTCAAAAGAAAAATCTCATGAAAAACGAAAATGTAATGTTATAGATCGTGCACGAAGTATACGATCGTGCTTTTATAATATACAAAATATATAAATAAATATACGATGGCCGGTTATGTCGTGATTTCGTTGTCCGATTTTTTTTTTCATTTACAACTGATGAGTGAAAGTGAAAAGTTACTAACCAAAACATGTATTCGTGTATTTGAATGTATACCTATTGTACATTTGATAGGTATATCGTAATTTGTACTTAATTATTATTTCTAAACTTTTATTCAATGAAAATGTAGGCTTACGCGCCCATATATATATATATATCTCATAATATTATATGCTATAATAATAATTATACTATACTAGTCATTATTACTAATCATTAAATTACTAATTTACATCAAATACATCAAATTACTAAATGTGAAATGATGACTAGTTTTAAAGTTACGCAAATCAATTGATTAGCTGTTATTATATGTATAGGTATAGCAGGTAGGTATATACTCTTTATTATAATTCTATAAAGCACAATGATTTCCTACATACGAGTATAACCCGTCTAGTTCATCTGCGCCTTCGGTGACGTCACACGTTTGACCAGATTAGGGGTTCAAAAAAATTAATTGAACAATGTGTGATATATATAATGTGCAACTTTTATATTATCATGGATATTATCGGGTAATCAGTATTTTTCCGCAAGTATTCCATAGAAATAACTTCAAAAAGAAGTATGTAGGCAACATTTCTGTGCTTCCGCAATTTTAATAACTCCTACAAATTTAAAAATGTAACGGTCGCCAAGGGCGTAGATGAACTGGACAGGTTATAGACATATAAAAAGTAGTAAATATATTTTATTTTAATAATTATTTTATATATCTGATGGCTAATTTTATTTGTATTTTTTCGTTTGTAAATATAGATGTACTATAGGTAAGTATATATGTATAAATAGACTAGCTTGAGTGCAACACCTACTGGGTGCAACTCCTTGTAAGTGTAACTCCTTTTAAGTGAGACTACTTGTAAGTTCAACACCTTTTGAGTGAAACATCACATAAGTGGAATTATACTTGAGTGTAGGTAATTCGTACACCTCGTATTATGTATTTTATCGGGATTAGGAATAGTCGGAGACTGAAGTTTTTTGAAATAATACTGTTAATTAATTAACTTTAAAAATATTTCGACTGCAGCGGAATTTGGCATTCGCTTTCTATAAGATTTTCCTCATAAAGTGTTTTTGTTGAATAGGTTGACAAAGTAAATAAGTAATTCAAAAATGTATCGAACTTACTATTCTCGAATTTTTATAAGAACCAGAATTTCGGTTCACTCTGTTCTCGCACAACATAGGTACATAAATTAAATTTAATAAAAATGTAGAAGAATACTGCAAATGTCCAACGACTTGAAATATAATATGGGTATAATAAAATATAGTAGGTACTAGGTATCTATACTCTGCATATGTGAATTCGGTCGGACTTATCGTCTGAAGTTTTTATATATATGTGGAAATGTTTGAAAGTCCTCCTGATAAAAGTTCGCCTGAATATATTAATATAAATATAATTAAAATTGTGAAAAAATTCTACGGAAGTCCGACGATTTGAAATTCATTATTATAAGATATAAAAAATATGGTAAAGGTACCTATATCGAGATCAAGAAAAAAAACATAAAAAAATGTTTGTAAATATAGAGGTAAGTATATATGTAGGTTATAAATAAATGTGAAAAAATGATTTATTAAAATGGAAGACGTTTACTAAATAGAATATACATATAATTTCAATATTGGCAGGCAATGGAAACAGTGGTGTTATTTTAGTTTTTACTAGACTAGGCAACATTTGACCGATTTATCGATTTCAAACAAATTGGTTTACCGGACACTTTATATTTTGGAAGGTGTGAATTTTTTCTCCAAAATGTGTGTATTTTGAATGTTTATGACTGTTTATGCCGATTCAGCTAGTCAGTAAATCCTAAATATACCTACCTATATTTATATATATTTAAGCCATGATTATAATTTATCAATATTAATTTTAAATTTGACGATTTTAGGTTTAGCTGATCGCCTATCAACAATATAGACAAGGACAAATGTATGAGTTGCCCTACCCCAAATGACGTTCCTGAGTGGGAATGAATATTAAAATATAGGTTTTTTATTACGATGAGTAATATCTATTTAGTATTTACGAGCGAAGAACACATTCATCCTGCAGTTAATTTTAAAAACCAAATTAATGTAGATACAATAGTATCCATATATTTTAATAAATTATTATAACTTATTTTCCGTCCGTCAACTTTTACTTATTGGTTTATCGAGTAAATTGTAAATGTGGAAAATGTTTTGTGAATCTATTTCCAAAAGACGCATACAACTTATAAAAACCGAATTATTATTATTATTTATTATTAATCTACAAAAACTGTAGTTTTAAGACTTAAGAATTTAATCGAGATTAATATTATACTTTGTCTGGCGATAATGCAACATTTTTTGACAAGCACAATCGTAGACATCTCTCCCTAATAAGGCGAAGGCCAAAAGTATGTTTTTCTTCATCCTACTGAAAAATTCACAATAGTATTACAAAAAAAGTAAATAATTGTACATTGTAATCGTATTTTACTGAAAAAATATATTATATATTATGTTGTTATAGTGCTATTCATGAGTATTGGGCGACTGGGTTAATACAATATTAAAGTAGATACTATAAGACTTATACGTTATATATATATATATTTAATAGAAAGTGAATTAATGAAAATTTAACCAACGAGAACAGTTTTTAGTAATTAAGATTGCCTTTTAACTTTAACGTTCACTAACCTGCAGGAATTACGAATTAAACCGTATTAATAATATATTATACAGTGAACATGGACAATGACATGGACATACATCAATGGCAAATTAATAATATAATGTACAAAATAACGAAAATTGAAATTGATTGTTAGTAGGTATATGACAAAGTCACTCGAAAATAATTATGCTTTGTCTGACCTTTATGCTTTTTTATTTTTATCGACCGTTACCAATTCATGTGCTATCATACTATCAGTATAAAACTATAAAACTACTGCTATATAATATAATATATTCGATATTTGTTTACAAAAGTAAATACTTACACGTAGTCTATCACGATCCTAATGTATTTAATATTATATTCAATGTGGTGGCATAAACTTGTTTTTAATTTATGATATACTGCACATTAAATGACGAAAATAGCGGACGGGACCTAAATTTTCGCCCACAAATATATAGAAGGATCACGTATTGTTTGTGTAATATTTCCTCGTCTCCCAAGCACCGTTAATTTGACATAGGATGACCCAATGTAAATAGTCGTGTACTATTTTTATTTTTTATTTTAAACTACAATTTTATACGTATAAATACTCGTACATTACATTTATGGTATACTTTATAATATACTTGTGTAACAGTCCAAACGTAATTTTATATTTTAAAGTACTATTGCTATAGCATCATTAAAAGGCGGTATAACATAAAAGAAAATATTGTGACATAACGAATTATTTCGCATTTTATAATTTAGGCATGTTATTCACTTTATTTTTATGTTATGTCGAGATTAAACAAAGATATAGTTTATATACTTCATATACATATTATATCATATTTTGTGAAATATATTATATTTATACAACTGGAATTTCAATACGGAAAAGTACACTCTTTGAGCATACTTAATTCTTACTTAGGTATTTACATAATCATTTAAATAATTATTTAAAAATATTGTTTTTAATTTTTCTATTTCAATTCAGACACACTACACTTTACATTATATTTTAATCAATATTTCGAAATAAAATATATGATAAATTCATACTAGTCGTACCTACCTATATTTTTTCTTTTCAATTATATCGTGTAAAACACTAATGATTTACTATAATGTTTAGTAGGTATATATAATAAAATAATATAAAAAAAAATATATATATATATATATATATGTATATATATAATGTATATATGTATATTACTATAATGTATATACTATACATTCTATCCATTAATATTTAATGTTACCACATAAAATTTCTCCGCGTTACTCAAAGTTTCCTCTTTAATTTATTCTTTATTTTATTTCATTTCTTCATGGTTATTTTACCCCAAAATCAATAAATTTAGTTTCGTTCATTTTTAATTTATATGTGAGCTGCCTACTATAATGTTATTATACTCATCTTTATTCTGTTGTTAAATTTACAATTTTCTTTTTTAAGAAATGAATATATACTACACGAGTATGTCACAATATGTTAATCGTATACACTCATATATAGTACTGTCTGTATATTATTAAAATAATATAGTAATATATTATAATACATTTCGTAAATTGCAAGGGAGTTTCGAGTAGGTACTCTTGCCTCTATTAATAGTTTATAATGTACTTCAAATTTACTACAAAATTATTTCATAATTCATATGCATAAATACACTTTTAGAGTTTTGTGTTTGCTGTATAAAGTAAAAATTATATTTATTAGTATGTAAGTATGTCATTTCCAGATTAATTTGTTAAAGCTCCCTATTTTTATTTTATAAATGTATAGGTACACATTTTTGATAATGGTTAATAAATATATACAATAAATAAATTTACTATACTTTTTCATAAAATAAAAATTAAAAATTAACACTAATATAAATTATGATAAGTAATAATATTTTGTTTATTATATATCTATAAAAGGATTATTTAAATTCTTTGTGTATGTATAATAATATATTATATTAGTTAAATGCATATATACAAGTACACTAAACAATAGCATATTGAGGTTATGAGACCATACTTATCCGACATAGATAAATTCATTATCCATGTACCATTTAAATGGTCAATTATATAGTGCGAATCTTATACGGATTTATAACGCTCAGATGACTCTTCCGAAAAATTACATTATTTGTCTATCCAAATAACTTAAAAATGTTTTTATATTCAATTTTCATCGTATATAATGGATGTTATAAGTACCTACTATAAATAATTTTTATTTTTCTGTAATTCTATTATATGTAATATAATGCAAGTTTTTATAATTTACCGAATCGAATTTAATGTAGAGTTTAAAAATATACCAATTACTATAATATAAATATACAATATCGCATAAGAATAAAATAGATACAATTTACCATATTTACTGTCTGTAAAAGCAATGACATACTCTAAATACTTTTAAAAATATAAACTTTTTTTTGGTTATGTCAAACTTATTTCTATAGAGTACAAAAACCCATCATAATCGAAGATAATTGATACTTATTGATATTTAGGGAAATAATGTTATTTATGTTTTGGTAAATTTAAACCAATAACTTAAAATAAAAATGTATATATGATAAAACGCATTAATTTTACTTAATATTTTAATTTAATGAATAATATCTTAATTTTTAAAGTGATTTAATAGAAGTTTGTTACTGGGAACTAAAAATTGTGATTAAAATGAAATATTCTAAATAGGTATAAAAGCAGTGGCATTTTGGAGAGTATACACATAGGTATATTGCATTTATATACCCATTTTCCTACTATTTTACTCATTTAGCGTTTACCCTGTAAAAACTAAATACAGTAAAAATACACGGAGTATACCCACTTATACCCATCTAATATAAAAAAATAATATGAAAAATGATTTAAAACAAATGACGAAAATATTTTTTTAGTGCCGGGTAACTATAGCCACCTTGTTTTGGGACTCGATCATCGATTAGTTTGACTTTATGAGATATGTGGCACGGAAAATGGAAATCAAGCCGAGTTTCTAAGATATTGTCCACCGTATATTATGTACCAATTATCAATTTCGTAAGTATATAAAATGTGAATATATGTGAATATGTGATACGTTTGTATAGGATTGAGTTTTAAAAAGAAGGTGTTATAAATCGTAATTATTGTATGAATTACTGTAATAAAAATGATAAAAGACCGTTAGAAAATCGAGAACGAATTTTTTTTTTCTTGTTCTTCAATTTTAGTACATGGTGTGATTAGTAGGGTAGGTACCTATATCCTAAAAAAAAATTGCCAAAACACTACTGTATAGAAGAGATGTAAACTAAAATAATATTAAACTTTCTCAAGTCTTAACTAAACATTTATGTCTAATAGGCAAGGTATATAATTATATAGGTAGGTATACTTATGAAAAAAAGTGAACTATCACTATAAACCGCGGCCATACCCACTATTCCCATTCTCATATACCTATATATCTATATGTGAATTATTTGATACGTCTATTCGATATGAAAAATATAGTCCCTATATAAGGATTGACAGAATTTTTAGGTTACGAAAAACAAACGTCTATTGAATTGTTAACGATTTCCATATAGTCGCTGCCTTGATCATGATTTGGCAAACACGTCGATTACTCATGCCGATTGACAATTATCATGCCACGATGGGCGCCGATTGTCAGATCTAAACGTGCGGCGGAATGAAACGAGACGCAGGCGAGAAGGTGTAGTTTACCGTTGTAATAGCGGTATTATAACTATTATAATATGGGAAGACGTAGAAGTATGTCCGAATAAATTGGGCCACGTATTAAGCGTGTACATATATATTATATATATAATGTACCATACAATATAATAACGTATGTTTAAATTCAGTACGGGTGACAAAAGGATTTCCGTGTGACACGAAATTGGCGTAATGTCTTATCAAGAATATATTATTATTTATATACGTGTCATCAATATAAGATAATGTATGCACGCGTCTTTGTCGACGTCCCCATTTTCGATTTCAATATATAAGAAGATTCTTCTTCAGCCACCCTGTCTATACCACCTATATCACACAGCATAACATACTATAATACCTATACGGCTATATATAGGTAAATAAAGACACGTTATTTTCTTCTCGTGCGAGATTACCATTCGATTATTTTAATTCGTCGTCCAACGTGGCATCGAATTCGTAAACGAAAAAAACAGGTTCTTAATATAATTATTCTTATATACGTATGCATCGGTATTTGTCCCGCGATAGAATATAAATATATTATTATTATTGTTGATATGGTGTCGGCCCCTAAAATCGATGGGTCACATTAATGAATAGGTAATACCACGTAGGTACGCTGCAGTACGTTACTCACTTTGGAAGTTATAATTGGGTCACGTGCAAAATGAATTTTCACTTCCTTGCAGGAGTAGATGTAAATGAGAAGTGAATGCTTCCTGACTGAAATCGTAGGTAATATTTATTTCAACATTTCCCATGGTTCATGTTACACGAATTTCCGCACTTATCTTTAAATAGCAATAGCTATACCTATATCGTTAAAGTAGGTAGGTACACAACAATAATATATAGGTAATAATAACATATTCTCACTCGAAATAAAATATATGCTTTGTTTCAATCATAATAACTTAATTTTTATAGTGTGATAAATACTACTCCATAGTACAAAAAAAAAAAAAACATTCAGTATTTTTTATGAGCTTGAGAAAACAATAATTATATCACTTATAAAAACAAGGGCCCAACTCAAGCTTTCGGTTTTTTTTTTGGGAGATAGCAAAAACCTATTTAATGAAAATAATTTTTTTTCTTCTCAAATTTGAATCTGTCATCCTATTTAATACCTTCATACGTGTGTAGCAGGATGTGCTTTCGCTGCACCTGACCAGGATGGATGGGCCGTTAATTTTGCTTTGCAGGGCCTTGAGCCAGTGAAACCAGGACCGTCCCCAAGAAACTATTTATATGGGGGGGGGGGCATGTGTGTATCTCCAATATTACCGACAAAATACATTGAAAAGTAAATAAGCAAAAAAAAATAAAATAAAATTCATTGACTTTCTATTTTTGTCGATTTTATGGCCGGTAGCAAAAAGTTTTCCTGCACCTGACTTCTAACTCTGGCTTACGCCTATGCCTTCAAATGAATTAAAATTATTAATTAGAAATCAATTTGAATACTGAAAAAATGTTTTTTTAAAGTTGTAAAATTGGGCCTATGTTCTAATTGAAACATTAAAATTGAAATTTATATTTATTTAATAAAAAAACACTTGTATGTAAGAAATATAACATTTTTGTTTAATAAATAATAATTTGTTATACATACACATTAGAATTGTTATTGTTATTACTTTGTAAATAATTTTAACAAAAATATGTGATTGATAATAAATATTTGTTTGATGGAAGAAAGTCTCAATACAATACAACTTCATCCATAGATGAATTTCTCTTATAATTAAATTATGTTTATTTATTATAGTACATTTTTGTATACATTTAGGGCAATTATTCTGCCAAAATATAAAATAAAAAATGTTGATAAGAAAAGATATATTTTTTAAAAATGGCCAATTGAGCCCTTGTTCTTATAAGTAATACAATTTTATTATTTATAGGTACATACTATAATAATAAATAAAGTATTTGAACTCTTAAATTTTTACAATAAATATAAATCTACCTACTATATAATATTTCATATGAGTCATGAGTTATACCTATAAAGTAGATATATAACTTCTAAAAATATCCGATTTAATATCATTAATCACGTTATTAATTATGTATTAACCTATATTAACTGTAGCTATACAAACGTTTTTTCGACAAGTGTTATTTTTGATAAAATCATTACACTATCTACAGTTTATAAGTTATTTAAAAAATATATATTTTACGATTTTTAGTTTTTTTTTAATCGATATTTTGTTGTTGTTGTGGATAATATATTACAATTTTTTACGCCACTAAAACCTGTTGAAGCAAACAGCGGTATACTATTGTTATAGAATAAATTCCATATTTTTTACCCATGAAATATACTTTTTCACGGAGCATTAAATTTGAGAACATAATTTACCACTTTGTATGATTCTATAGTAGACGACAATCACGATATCATTTTTTATGATCTTGACCAACGGTATCTATACTATCTACTACTTTTACTAAAATATATTTTTTTTTGTCAACAAAGATTTATTGAGTACACATAGACAATTTCATAATTTGCATAATTAGATTTTTATACAATATATTAAAATACCAAATTTTTAAACTATATAATATATAAAATTCAACAGATAGCTTACAAAAATGAATCAAAATATTATTGTTTTGATCGTGCTTAATGCTTATAAACGTGCAGAGAGAAAGTTTAAAAAGATAACAAAAGAGTGATATTATGCTCATTAAATATACATAACGTAAAAAACCCTATTTTCAGAAAACTCAGCTCTTATATAGTAATCAATTGTTACTGGATGGAAATTTAAAAATAATAATAGGAAAGTAATCGTTGAGCAGAATAAGCTCGGTGACTTTCTAACATCATAAATAGTTCAAAAATATAATATGCGTATCGTATAAGTCTTTCATGATAGCCGGATCTCAGTTTTCAATCGATTTAGAATTAATTCAAAATGTGTTAACAATAATCGATGAATAATGGTTATCGAACTATCGAATATGAAAGTTATATATTAGGTACTAATTATTATATATTTTAAGTATAAATGTTAAAATTCAGATATGAATATATGCGACTTACCGCAAAACGGTATTCCTTCTGGCAGCCATTCTCCTGCGGATTCACATACTCTTCTTGCTGGCCCTAAGAGTTCAAATCCTCTTTCGCAACTATACGTAGCTATTGTACCAGAATGCAAAGTTTCATTGGAGAATGATACAGTCGAGTGCGCTGGTGCTCCGGGAAACTTACATCGATTCTCATTTGAAACTGCCCAACATCCTACTAACCCTGTAACATAAAATTAATATACTGTTATTTATTATACTTAAAATATTATATAATGAGTAAATTTTTGTCTGTAATATTATGTATATAATAACAACATATAATAAGTAATATTGATATTATATACCTACCTACATAATATAGTAATTTAATACTTACTTACCTAATGTACATTGTATAGTTATACTAATAATATAATATAGGTAAGTTTAATATTTCTATCAAATGTAGGGTGGAAGATGTCTAGGGAGGTCAGGGGAATTGTGGGCTATTACTTTTTATAAGGATACCTATATGCATTTTTTTAATAACCATTTTTTTTACTTGTCAATTTTTTTCACAATCACATCAAATTAATATCTATGTAAATTAATTCCTATAATTGGTTTGTGTTATCATAAAAATTCAGAACTCGCTGTTTTGAAAAAAATCTAGGTATTGCTTTACTACTTGTGTTATATTAGAATGTGTGAATTAAATCATGTAACACAGGCTATGTTGTATTATATGGAGCAAATACTGAGGAGGACTTACGGAAGAAAAGCGATCTGGGCTAATCATTAGTGAAACAAACGACCGTGTCAAATAACTGAGTCGTTCTTCTTGGTAATGTTGTAATCATTCTCCGCCTTAGAAATTATCATATTGACATTTCTTTGGATTTCCTATAGTCTAACCTAAATTCAAATCTACGGTGATTATCATATAATAATCACTAATCAATATATTATATTTAAGCGTTCCCTTTCATTATTTTTAATTTCTATTTTATTGATTATCAGTGTCATTTATTCAGCAAAGGCCATAATTATTAATTCCTATAGACTATAGGTACCTACATAGCTATATAGGTAAATATTATACCTATAAACGAAACGTTGATAATATATATTTGTTTTTTAAATATTTTTATCTTTCAATATTAGGTACGATTGATGGATAACTTATCTCAATCTTTAATTTTATGAAAATATTTTCTAACAATAACAGTAGATCACATAGTCCACAAACCCTAGAACCCAAGTGATATACCCAAACAATAAAATTAAAAAGTATACCTATCGAAAATATTTATGAGATAAAATGATTCAAAACGTTTAATTAATCGTTGATAGGTAGGTACTATTAAAATTTCAATAGACAATACGTAATACCTATTATATTAAATAAATAATAAGCTAAAATAACAGATATAAAACAAATTAATACTATATTAATTTAAAAATATTTTAAATATTTATGGGTAGATAATAAATATCACGGATTATATATTATACATTATCACATTTATATAAAAAAAAAAAATACAAAATACAAATAGTAAAATGTATATATTACAAATACATATTTTAATTTTCAATTATCTTATGTTATCATGAAACTCTCTCTAGTCCCCCTTTAGACCGTGTATATCATGATTACCAATCCGTGTATTTAAATGAATTATATGGGTTTAATACCTTCTCACCAAAATATTTTTATTATTGAAGAGATTGTTTCTGTTTAATTAATTATTATTATTTAAAATTTATTTAATACACCTAATATAAAAGAATATATATGTGTATACATACATATTTTGAAAATTACCCCCAACTCAAAATGAAAACGTAGTTCAGCCATAGAACAACACTCTCGACTATACATAAATATTAAATGTAGGTAGTACCTAATAGCTACCATTCATTATATATTATCAATTATCTAGTCAATGGTAAGTACACTAGTATCTATAAGTAAAATAAACTTATAGGATGTAGGTGAACTCATAGATTATATTGTAGTATATTCATAAATTATATTACTATAACAGCATTCAACTATTGCAGCTTAATTTTGATTAGATATTCATATCATCAATGACTATATAAGATCTAAGATATAAGTCTATAGGTAGCGAAAAATTATTATTTAAACCTATAAATAAAAAATGGATTTTGAATAAAAATGTATCTTTGATTTGTTGTACTTTTATACATCAGGTATACTGAATAGTAGGTAGGTATTATATCTAATTCGTTGGGTTTTTATACATATAGTCTTTTATAATATACCTAGTCTATAGGTATAATACTATAATAAATATTGAAAAATACTATCGAATAATATGTCCGCAATGTGTCCCGTTATTTGTTTAAAGCAATAAGTACTATTATAATATGTAGGAGAAATGTAAAATCTGGTGTAAAAATAATTTATTTTTATACTTTAATGTGGTGTACCAGGAAAAATTAATATTTACAGTAATATGAATATTATAAATTATAATATACCATGTATTGAAAATAAACAAATCAAAAAATATTTATGAATATAGGTACCTAAATCGGCTAAATCTATATAGTGAATTTATATAATTAGTATCTAGCTATACATATAAACGAAAATGACCAAATAGCCAAAAACTATAATTAATATACGATTTATAGATAGGTATGCATATATTACATTTATATTATACATTATATATAATATTATCTACAAATATACTCTTTATCTACCTATAAAAAAGTAAACTAAATAAAAAGTAGGTATATAATATTTTTGTTTTAAATTTCCAATACTTTATAAATTTAATAATGTATAGCAACATGGAAACCAAGTTCATTGTCATTTTCTCCAAAATAATGCATATATTTTTATTATCTACAAATATATAAATTATTAATTTTAATAAACAATACAAATATGTATGATATATTTAATTTTAAATAGAGTAAAAAGTATAAACTAACTGCATTTGTACCCACTATCATATGCACGAATATAATTTTAAGACTTTTATAAAGTATAAACCTATAGGTACTTTCATTACTATGTTTAATTCAGTAAATGGCCAATATTTTGCTCTGGACTTAACCTTCTTTGGTCTTTTGATAGTAAAATAACTGATAGAATATTTGTTAATGATTATAGTATGTAGGTAAGTATTATTTGTTTTAGCTTTCTTACGATAGCTAAAATTAATTTAAATATGTAAATTACCACATTATTGAATTAAAATTAAATATTTTTAAAACTTTTGACATAATATAATACAATAATATGTAATTAAAAATTGATATTATATTATATAATACGTAATAAGTCCAAATTTTAGTTTTTAATCCTAGCCTATTTATTTTATGCATAATCTCCTGATTTTTCTTTAACAGCTTAACAGGTCCGTTAAGGGTCTGCGCTTTTATTTTATGTATAATATGTAGGTAATTTGTAATATAAACAAATGCAGTTAAAAGGCTGGTCTCTCACCTGATTTTTAGGGAGTTATGTATAGGCCATTTATAAAAAATTAATTAATTTAAGAATTGAAAAATTAAAATATATATTTTTAAATATTTTTTTTTTGTGTTTTGGCATAAAACTAACTATTTATTGAAGAGCAATCACGGTGTTTATTACAATATGTAATTTTAAAGTAGTTTAAAAGTTAACCTATAGGCAATGGTGTATTTTCAACTTTTTTCTGGGGGGGGGAGTCCAAAAATATTTAAAACCAATAATTTAGGTGTATAATCTTTATATATTTTACTATCTTTAGGGTCAAAATCACTTAGTTAACATACAAAGGACTGCTGGTCAATGATGGGGGGGAGGGGGGGGGTTCATGGTCTGTGCACTAATTTTGTAAATAATTTCTATTCAAAATATTTTATTTGAATTTTAAAGCGGCTACTATCTGAGCAATTTACCGACGGGCGACGATTAATAGTTTATTCGTAAAAAGCTTAAAAGTGGTCCTAAAAATAAAGAATACATTTTGAGGATATTTTTTAATTCTGGGAAAGGGTCAGACCCGGGGATCCCCCACCCCCCGTAAATACGCCGCTGTCTACAGTTATCTGGTATATAGGAGTAGCCGAATCGGTTCCCATTTGGGAATGAATCTATCACAAATATGAACCAAATTGGTTCCCGTTTGGAAACGGTTCTAATTTGACTTCCATAAATGGGAGCTAATAAGCATCGAAAATCTTGTTTACTGTAATTAACTAATTTCGGTCAATTATTTAAAAAAATTACGTAAAATCTATATCGTGTGAAAATAATTTTTAAAAATCAAAGTGTCCCATACATTCTATTATTTATCTTAATATTATAATTTATTATAAATGGTATAATTTATACTCATTGCTCAATGATATTACACATATGATGATAGTTTTAAGTGTGTACAAATTGAAAGGGAGATGAAAAACTTGTAAAAAAATTTAAACCTACATTCAGTATACCTATATTTTGTTAAAATTCGAGAAACTTAATTTACTCATACATGTATGTGCGTACTATCTGCGTGGGAACCAATTCTGCCACTATCTGAATAATAATGGATTCAAAATGGGAACCAATTCAGACACTGTGAATTAGACCCGGGAACCAATTTGGTATCAGTCTGGTATATACAATTTGTAGTTGATGATAATATTCCAAAGAAAATATCATCGTGGTTTTTCATTTTTTAAATAAAAAGTATAAAACGAGGGATTTAAAAAAAAAATTCAAGTCACTGTTATTTATTTTATAATTAATATTTACAAAATATAACCAATAAAATGGTCTCCTAAATGTTATTCTTTATAAATTGTATAATAAATGATTTTATTCTAAAAAGATTTTCGTTTGTGAACATATTTTTACCAGCATTGAAAATTATTTCAAATAAAAAATAATAAAAATTATTAAAATTTAATGCAAATTAGTAGGTATATTTTATTAATAAATAATTATATACCTATCTATAATAGATATAGAGTTTACGAAAAATTAAAAATATTTAAAAAGAAATGTGAAAGCATAAACAAATTATTCTCTTTTTATCGTTAAAAATTACAATATAAACAAATAGGATGTTCGGTAATTTTATATTTATTTATTTTTTATTTACATTCTTGTATTGTCTTCGACTCTTGGAGACGATAAAATCATGTTGACACTTTCTTCAACTCAAATTAGTTTTCCCTAGCACAAAATACTAAAAATGTCTAATGTATATCTACACTGTATTCGCGTTACTATACCTACCTAATGATTAATAATGATTTAAAACATAATGATAATAATGTGATCAAACATTGTTTAACATTTAATTTTTTATTTAATTATTACAATTCTGCTAAAACTAGACAGCATATTTATTTTTAACAACACGATCAATAAAGTATAAAATTTATACATTACATTTATATTATTACATTATATTTAATGTAATTTACAAGTAGGTATTAATATTTATTACTAATATTATGAATTTGTATAATAAACAATTAAATGACTTGAATGAATGAATATAAGCTATATCAATTTAAAATGAGTATAATTATTTCTAATTATAGCAAAATATTAAAATATGCTTATACCTATACTAATTAATAATAATATTTATTAACCTGACAAAATAATTGTAAGGTAAACTTAGAGAAAGACCAGGATTTTAGCGCAAACAAATTTTCAACGGAAAACTAGTATAAGAATTTCTCATTTTTTATAATTACGGGCTACAAATATTTTAGAAATATGAAGAAAAATATTAAAATATTATTATATAAAAATATCCAATGATAGATAAAAAAAAGTATCTAGTGAAATGCATTGCTTTTTTCAATATTTATTTTTAAAACTTATAGAACGTGTTTAAATGTATAATTATAATTATGCATATTGAAAATGTTCAGTAGGGCACTAGATAATGATATTCTTCATAATTTATTTTTGTTTCATATTACTACCATGTTTTCAATAGTTAGTATAAATGAAAACTTCAAAAGTAATATTTTATCAGACATAAAAAAACAACAGCAAAAATGATTTTGAAATGGGACCATTTATAATTATACCTATATTTTTAAAATGGGTACATAAAAACATTTTTCATTTATTCAATTTCTATTTTTCTTAAATAATTTTTTGAATTTCCTTTATTATAGAATCTCTCAAAAATAACCGCGCTATACTATGCATATAACTATTGGACGTTATTTCGTCAATCCCATCACACTATTTTCTAAGGTAAAAATAGACATATAGACTCCACCTACAGTATTAATTCACCACTACTAGTAGATCTAATCAGACCTAAACCGTAATCTATAATTGAATTACACATAGGTACGGGTAAAGGGTAATATTTATCTATAGGCAAACAGAATACATTATCAATATGTATTATTTAATTGTAAATTAAATAATCAACTTTGAAGTATCTGCACATTGTACCAGATCTACTTACCTCTAATTATTTTTTCATCAACGAACTATCTCCTAAATTCCCCGATATATCGCAGTTAATGCGCATCGCGCCCATGAGGACAATTCTTTTTCTTTTTATTGTATATTTATATGTTTTGTATGCAGTTATTAATGTTGCGTTATTTGAACGTTGTTACATTATACATTTAAATTAATTATTTACTAGTTAATATGTAGATACAGGGGGGGTGGAGAAACCCCTCATCTTAAGAAATAAGTCGGCAAAATTAAATTCAGTTGGTGATTGTAACTCACTGTCATTTATTTTATAATTAATAAAAAAAACCGGAGGAAAAACCAAAAGATTGTCTCCTAAATGTTATTCTCTATACATATTAGAATAGATGATTTGATACCAAAATAATTGTTTACTTCATTTTCGTTTATTTGAGGTGAACATAATTTTACCACTGAAAATCGTGTATTTTTAATGTAAATTGAAGTAGGTATATTATTAATAAACAATTTAAATATACTTACCTAAAGGCTAAAATAGATGCGGAATTTACGAAAAATTAAAAATATTTAAAAAGAAATATGAAAGCATAAACCAATTATTCCCTTTTTATCGTTAAAAATTACAACATAAACCAATTAAGGATGTTCAGTAATTTTACACTTATTTATTTTTTATTGACATTCTTGTATTAGGTTTAAACAGTCGTTTAACTTTTATGCCCATACATTTTTTGGGGGTGCACTTCCCCCTCATTAAATATTTTTGTGTATTATTTTTTTGGGTTTTGTTAATTTTGTATAGGTAATAAAATAAAATACAAAAATAAAAGCACATCCATAATACGTTATACCAATTACTAAATTATAAAATGCGTAAAGTACCTTATAGAATATACTCTACAATTTACATATTACATTCTATATTATTATACGATGCATACGCGTCTGGATGGTGATTATTTTGATACGAAGCAGGATAATTAACTGATAGAGATGGATACTAGCAGAATCAATCGGTTGTTTTAGATCTATAACCTGTAGTTATATTACCTGTATAGTGGAATCGATACTGGAGGAATCAATATATCCTCCTCCTATTAAACTGGTTCCCTGGATCAGATTGATAAATGAAATACGCGAGTAAATACATGTTAACAATGTTAAATGGAGCATACGAATTATTTAATTATTACAATAGCTCTTTACCAAAGATTCAAAGAGTCTCTTCAACCATCCAGCTACACGTATCACCTTTATACAATAAATTATAATATACCTATATATATATATAATTTATAATAAAAAACTTACAAAAATGTTCAATTCTTTACAGTATTTAAATAAATCATCGAAAATAAAATGTCTGTATACATAATACCTATAATATAATATATACTCACACGTTTTCTAAAAAAAAAACTCTTATCTTGAATTAGTGGACTTTGTTTTATCCGATTGACGATTCGTCATATTTCCTTTCTGGGAAGATTTGTATAATAACTATTAAGTACCTATCACAATACTTTATGGGGGTCTAAGGGGAGAGGGTGCTGAACAGAAAACAGAAAAGTAAAATATACTAATACTGCACTTGAGTGGTTTAAGATTCTGGAATTCTGGCTAATATTGGTGATAACAACTTTCTTAATTTCAATATCCTCATTCTCTGCAATACGTCAGGTCAACACACCCATACGGGGTTCAATTTATACAGATAAGTTATATAAAATACTAATAAATATATAATAAAGTCTATAGAATATATACTTATAGACACGGCACACGCCTAATAGGTACTAATAAATATTATAGAGTTCATTGTCATGTTCATATATAAATACATAAAAATAAATTACAAAATAGTTTATTGCAGTGTAACATTTTTAATGTTTTATATATATAATTGTATCATTGGAAAACTTGTGTAAAATGTGCGTGGAGTATCTAAATTATCCTCGGTATTATCTATAGTGCGAGTATTAACCAAATTTATTTTAAAGTAAAACTATTGCCCCTTTAAGGCTTTAAGATATTACAATATTGTGTTATGAGATTTAAAACTGTAAATTATTCAACCAATATGTTTTAATGGAATATCGGACGGTAATCGACTAATATGTAAGTAGGTAGGTATTCTATAGATTGCAAAGATTTTTCCAGGATCACCCTATGCATTATAATAGTACTTAACTTGAAAGTTTTATGTATTAAATTTATTAAACTCGTGATATTATACTAGTACTTACAGGGTTTTTATTCATAAGTTATTAATACATTTATAATTTATATAGGTACCTATAATATTATATTATTTTAAGGCTAAATACAACTTTTTCACCATGGTTTAATACAATAACGCCACATACTTAATATGTCGGGAATGTGTATAATGACATATTATACATACCTATATTATATTAATAATAACAATTAAAAAATAATTAATGTCATTAATTTTTAATTCATTTCTGTATGAAAACTTAACATATTTATAAAACCATTTATCTAATGAGGTTTTTGTAATTTCAATTAAAATAATGCAATTCTAAATGGAAAATTAGAAATAACTTCGTAAATAACAATATATATATAGGTACTATTAAATACCTACCTATACAAACAATAACGTACCTACCTATACCATGGGCGCTTACTGGAATTTATTATCAAAGGAAAGGATTCCAGAAACAATGTAGCATCAAATTAAACATTACCTACAAAATTAAAAAGACAAACTTTTAAAATAAGGTAACTTTTATGTAGTTACAATTCTAAAATACAACAAAAAAATATTTGCTTTTTATGTATTTTTAATGATTTCAGAAACATTTTAAATATATAGCCATATAGGTAGGTACAAATTTACAACAACAAACTGATTGCATTACCTACCTATATGTAGTTATACCTAATGTTAATGGAAATATTTTTTGGAAAATCTAAGGAGGATTAACCCATCAATAATCCTATTATTTTGAAGAAAAAAAAACGGGATATTAATATAAAAGTGAATATCGTAATAGTTTTCTACCAACATTTTCATAAATGGATTTTGAAAATGGTAAATAAACAAAAAAAAGATAATACGTTTTCTGTCATATCTTTTTAGAAAAACAGTACCTATATAAGGCAAAGATCGTACTTCCAAAAAACGGGACAAAAAGCGTCCCATTTAAAGTTTGTTGGGACAACCGGATGAAATTTTCAAAAATGGGACGTGGAGCCACTCTTTATTAACTCCCTTTGAGCGCCCATGTACACTACACAATGTAATATTATATAGATTATATAGATAGAATAACGAAATAAAAAATACGAAAATTGTCAAATTATAGACTAGTCCATTTTTTTAAGAATTTTTAGGAAATTGTACGTACCTATAGATTTCATTAGTCACTTGCATTCAAATTAAATCATATTTTTAAATAAATCATATTATTTTGTTTTAGTTCCTATATATTCAACCTATATAATTTTTAATAACTTTTTATTATCAAAAATATATTGACAATTAAATGAATTACCTGAAAATTACTCCGGGCATCATGTTTTTTGGGACAACAAATTTTAAAGGGTTTTTGAATAGTATTACTACTTTTTTTTTGAAATATCTTTGTTTTTTAAGTTGGGAAAAAATATAATAAAAATGTGATGACCTTTTTCTTCCTATTTTTACATTTTGAAGGAGTATTTTGGAATTTAGTAATTATACCTATTCTGGGATAAAAAAAATAGTTACCTAATGACTTTTTTTTCTTGGGGGCACCAACATTTTTTTGTGTACCTACCTAGGGCAATGAAATTATAAATACGCCACTAGATGAGTGATGTTTTCCGTTAAAACCGATGATTATTATAATAATTGTACCTACCGTATTAGACAATATTTCGAACTATATATAAACTATACACACCTACCTGTATAGTTAAGAATAGTAGAGGGGTAATTAGAATTTACGTCACCCCATTGCTAATATTTTTTAACGCTTCCTAAAGAAAAATATTGAAAATCTTTCTTGAATTTTTTTTTTTTTAAACACTCGTCTAAAAAAAAGTAAATTTTATGAGTAAAAAAAAAAGATTGTTACTGAATACATATACTAAGTAAACAGTAAATAGTAAGTATAAAGTACCTATATAGGTACTTAGTACACAGGCATAGTCGCATAGATCATTAGGTATTCATTATAGGTAGGTACTATAGGTAGTAGGTTACCTATATCATATATGATTAGAAATATAGAAAATATTGTACAATAATGTACCTATACCTAACGCTCCCTTAAAAAGTATCGATAATAATATTATTATAATAATACAACAACAAAAAGAAATTGGTATATTTTCACATTTCGTACCTGAGGTCGTCAAGACAACGAGAAAGAGTAATCGCCGCATACCGCGGTCCGTAAAAAGCATCCCTGCGGAAAAAGTCACGTATATTGTACACTATCGTTACGATATTGGACGCGGTCGTATTTCGCGGCACATTCGGTAGTACAAAAAAAAAAAAGAAAAAAAAATACAATAATAATAACGGATAAACAAAATAATAATAATAATAGAAAAAAAAAATATATATAATATATAAAGACGACGAAGACGACGCACACGACGCACCAGCAAGGAACGCGACACTAACCGGAACGGCGTGACACTTGCGACTGGAGAAAAATTGGAAAGTTACCCGCCGGGTAAACCGGTCATCGTCATTATCACAGTCAACGGTTTATCGCCGGGGTGGTGGGCCACGGAGGCGGCGCCGACGTCGGAAGCCTGCTGCTGGTGCAACAGGTGGGCCGCCGCCGCACCGTCCGGATAGGGGGAACGGCCTGCTGCAGGTTCCGTCACAGAATGTAGGATACCGTACGAGTACCGTGACGGTGTCAGCTCGCTCTGTCCGCCGCCGTCCAAACTACGGTGGACACGGGTTCAGTGTCGCCAACCACAGCGGTGCCCGTGCCCGATCCGTTGGTCACGACGTGACACTGGGCCGCGCGCGACGGTCTGATCTAGTTTATCCATCATGGCCGTCCTGTGTCTACGCTTGTCTGCAGAGCGCGTTCCCCGTTAACGATAATTTTAACACACTAAAAAAAAAAAAAACAACAACAACAACGGACTAATCGCGGTAGAATACAATACGAGTGTTCGTGTTCGATAATGACATTGTCGCGTGCACGATCGTAGACTGCGTGCGCGTTCGCGTTCGGTGTTTTGAGCTGGTGTCGATGGGACCGGGCTGAAAGAGAACCATCATGAAGCCGTACGACAAATCGAACGTAAGTAAAACGGTCGAACGAGTCGTTCGGGTCACCGATGCCAAATTTCCATGCTCGCGACACGGAACGGTTTCCCTGAGTCGGACCGTCTGCAGCCCGTGGTCGCGACGCCTTTGCGTCCGCCGTTCCTTATGCTTTTTCCCGCCCGTTTGCGCGCCGTGCAATCACATGGTCTCGGTGGCTGCTGCGATTGATACGCGCGTCCACATACCCGTTCGCGCTCACCGGAATCTTGTGTTATTAAAGATTTTTGTACATTTTTTTTGTTTTTGTTTTTGTTTTTAGTCCTTTGTGCGAAGGGTCACCAAACGCGTGACCAATCTTCTGCCGGGCACGACGTGGATGAACATGTTGCTCGGTGAGCCGTCTGACGATAACCCGCCCTCGACGAGCAATAGCGATGATCAGCCTCCTGTGAAAAAATTGTGTACGTCCAATAACACGTTTATAAACACAAATAACAGGACATGCATGGATACTAATCAATCTATGAACTCGACCGATAACCATAGAAATTCGTGTAAGTCAACTGATTCGTTTCATCGCTTCTCTGTATTTCATAATTTGTCTTTTTCACCATTGTATTTGTGTTTACACAGACGTGAATATCCGTTTGCCGGAAGTATCGGCCGTTACCTGTTTACCTGGTACAAGTAGACAAAGTCCAAAATTTATAAGCCAATCAAATTCTTCCCCAGTAGTCCATGACGTTGGTAATAAAAGTAAGTACCAAGTTTGACTTGCTATGCAATTATTCAGGTGGATTGTTAAAATAGTTTCATGGATGTTTGTTTTAAGTTTTCTCACAAATGAAAGTTGTATAATGAATGGTAATTTAATACACTTGTACAATTTTTTTAATTAAATTTATTGACAAAGTTATTCTTACATGTCATAAATTATATAATTTTTTTTATTAATTATAATGGGGTATCCATCATCATATCCTAAGATCTAATCTAGGGACATTTTGTCCCCAACCAAAATTAAAACAAATTTTTAATAACAAAAAATGTACTTTTATTAAAATTGTACCTATATTATGCTATTATTATATTTAAAAAAAAAGTAGTAATAAAAATGACTTGAGATACTACAAAATACTACACATTTTCACAATAAAATATCTTATCAAATATTTAAGGTAACTAATTTAGTGTTATAATATTAATTGATATATAAACAATGGTAAAATACATATTATACCTAATACTATTATAACAACACGAACATAATATATATTATGAATTAAAACAAAAGAAAATATACAATAGAGTTATACTCGGAATACAATTTTAAATTATAAAACTAATCTGCGGTTTACCTATGTATTTTAACATTTAAATATGTATGAAAATTTACATTATGAAATGGAAGAAACTAATATTAATAGTCAAATAATTAAATAATGATTACCTACGCTGATATTGAGCTAATGATATTGCTTTTTAAGATATTATTTTTATATATTGATATTGCTGTAGATAAGTTATCTATGATAACAGTATATGCAAATAAAATACAAGATTTGTGGATTCTAAATGACTCCTAAAATCAATCCATTATTCAGGAAATTGGAAGCACAAAATCTGATTTAACTACCTATTTATTGTGAGTGTTAAACAAAAATAACTCAAGTCAAGTAGTATATCCCCATAAACCAAATATAGTCCAATAATCTGAATAAATACATTTTTATTTCAAATTAATCCATTCAGTCTTCACTGTTTTTAATACTTATCAGGTTATTGTTCATTAAATACTTAGGTATATCTAGAAAAAAAGTTTTTACAATTTATGTATTATGTTTTCATACTAATTGCTCACAATATAAAATATGTACTATTTTGTTGTAAAATTATTTAAAAAATAACTGTGCAGTGTGTGCCATTTTTACATTCCATTAACAAGTTGCTCTTGGTAATTAAGAGGATGTAAGCAATACACTCATTCTATATGTTTTCAAAAATAAAAATATATATATTGAAAAAACTCCACACTTGAGCCCAATAAATATTCTTATTTTTCATATTTTGTAAACATTTTGACTCTGCGATTACACAGAGAAAAGTTGTGATTATAGAGCGTGAATGTGATTTTTCATAAAAATTGTTCTTTTAATAACTGTAATTTTAATATTATTGGTAATTGATAGGGCTCGGATTTTGTAGCAAAATAAATCCTTAAAAAAGCATTTTAAGTAGCCAAAAAAAGCATTTATTAATTTAATTCTAAAAAAGCAAATTTCAATTACACATAAAATTAAATATTAAAAAAGGAATTCACAACCATATATTTAGTCAAGTTACTTTCATTGAAACTCATTCTATTAGGTGCTAATATATTTTTATACATAGAAAAAGACCTTTCCACGTCAACCGATGTAATCGGTGCATATTTCATATAAACTAAATCATTTGAATCATACTGTTCCACATTTACGTTTAGTGCAGTGCCATTATGAATACTATTGACTTTTTGAAGTTCTGCCCATCCATTATTTTTTGA
>JAIPRL010000135.1:92478-202713 GCA_025469235.1 Pemphigus obesinymphae
GATTTATCATTGCTTTCAAATTCAATACATCCACCAAAAGTACCCTGCCCAGTAGCGAAGTGCATCCACCAATACTGACACCCGACGAGCGAAGTGCTTCCACAACCTACTGACCGGCTTTTTTTATATTGTATAACCAATTTTGAATTTATCTTACACATATATATCATTGTTTTATCTGAGATGTGATGTTTTAAATTTTTTTAATACATATAGCATAATAGTTTGACCATAATTTCTAAAATTGTGAGAATATAATGTGTTTATACACGTTTTAAAATTTATTACATATTTTACAACATGAATCAATAAAATGTATAGGTACCTATATAAATACTACTTATTTGGGCTATTTGTCAAAATATAATGTTTTGTTAATATATTTATTTATTTTGTTTTGTATATTTATATATAGGTTAATGTGTTCTGGTCGGGATACATCAAGAAAGCTTCGAGCAAATATTTCAAAAAAAGCACGTGGCCTAAAATCTGGAGAACTTGAAATGCCTGCTAAAGTTGATTTGCCTAACATTTCTTTAACAATGCCTGTATTACCAAGTATCAAATTATCTATTAATTGTGATGAAAATAATGATAATGAGTTCACGTTTAATGAACCATTAACAATTGAACAGTTTAGTTTACAAGTTGCTGAAAAAACATGCAGAAAACAAAAAAAGATGACTTTAAAGAAAACTCAAAGTTTCTCTAATACTGATCCAAGTAGTTCGCCATTAAGTAATCGTCATTCAAGCTCTTCTGTTTTGAGTCCAGCATCTAATAAATTATCATCTAATCGTAACACTTCAATAATTGAAAATGATAAAATATCAATTGTAAAAAACGAAATTAATGTTGAGAGTTTAACCAAGAATAACAAGGTATCAGAATTATCCACGTTTAGTGACAACTCAAAACCAACTCTCAATAAATCTAAACAAATTTCTGGATCCAAATTAGAAGATACTGATAAGGGAAATATGGTTTCAGATAATTCGCGAGTACTCGAATCTAATAATAATAAGGAACAGTCAAAAAAATTATCAGTTGAGCAAAAAAAATGGACATGTGATACTTGTTGGGTTTCAAATAATAGTGATAAAACTAATTGTATTGCGTGTCAAACTCCCAAGCCCGGAAATTCTCAAAAACCATTAGAAATTATTAAATCAAGTACATGGACTTGTGACACCTGTTGGGTTCCCAATAAAAATGAAATTGATGCATGTGCTGCTTGTCAAACACAAAAACCTGGTACTGTAAAAAAAGTTGTTGAACAAAGTCAAAGTAGTACTTGGACATGTGATGCTTGTTGGGTAAAAAATAAAGCTGAATCTACTAACTGTATTTCCTGTAGTACAATAAAGCCCGGTTCTTCTATAGAAAAAAAACCTGAACCTTCAACTCAATTTAAATTTGGTTTAAATAACAATCCTTTTGATAAATCTAGCAGTAGTCAGTTTAAATTTGGATTTGATAGTAGCAAAAATGATCAACCACCCAATCAGTTTAAATTTGGTAGTACTACTTTTAAAACTGATAATAACAAATCTAATGAATCTACAAGTGAATTTAAGTTTGGCATAGTTAAAACTGATGAACCTCTAAGCACATTCAAATTTGGCATTGATAATTCAGCAACACAGTTAGTGAATAAGACTAGTGATATTACATCAAAAAATAATAATAATGAACAACCTAATCAATTTAAGTTTAGTTTTGAAAAAAAATCTGAACACTCTGAAAGTCAGTTTAAGTTTGGATCAAATGCACAATTTAAATTTGGTTCAGATAATATTGAAACTGACAAATCTATTCAACAAAAATGTGTTACTGATGGTAATAAAGCCGTACAACCCATAAATGAATCACAATTTTCAGTGAATAATAAAAATGAAAATACTGAGAAACCATTTGAGTTGAAAACTAATAATAATCTGTTCAAATTTGGGGATACAAAAGTAACTGAAAAACCAACTTCACAAGTTACATTTGGATCTGTTGATATTAAATTTAATAATTCAAATTCATTAGCTAATGTTAATAAAAATGAGGAACTGCCCAAAGTAAGCTTTGTATGGAATAAAAATGACAAAATTGAAACAATGCCAATAAATGTTGGAACTTCTCACACTATTCCATCTTCAATTAGAAATACAAATCAGTTGGTAAATGGTCATTCACATCCTAATGAAACATTAATTGAAGATCCAAAGCCACCGCCAGGGCTATTAAAAAATTCCCAGCTCAGTTTTGGCGCTTTATCAAAACAAGATCAAAATTTACCAGATGACCAAAAAAAACATAAAACTTTTACTTTTGGGTCACCAGCTAATGATAACAAGTTATTTGCTACACCATTATTAGCCACTAACAATTTTCCTAGTACTGGTCCAGTGTTTGGTGCAAGTAATGCAATGTTTAGTAGTGGACTCACTACATCTACTCCAACAACATTAGGAGGCTCTATATCAACTCCTCAATTTTCATTTGGATCTATGGGGCCTCCGGCTTCTAGTGGGTTTTTTGCTAAGAATATTAAGGACAATGATAAAAATCCATTCGCTCAGGCTTCAAATTCATTTACTTCTACTACAAATCTTGGTTTTTCTTTCGGCGCACAATCTCCACCCGTATTTAGTGTTCCTAATCCTGGAGGACTTCCGAAATCATCTGTAGAGGTATATTTTTTATACTACTAATATCAAATTATATAGTACTTTAAAATTCATTATTTAATTGATTTACAGACTAATGATCAATCTAAATGTATATCAAATAATATATTTAATCAATCTAGTACAAAGTCCATTAAATTAGATCCCAATGCACCAATATCAATTAATTTTACTGGTGGTGCAACAACTCAATTTACGTAAGTATAAAGAATTTTTATTTATATTAAAAATAATTGTTTGTAAAACATCTTTTATCTAGAGCAAAATCAGAAACAACAGAACCGCCTACTAAAAGAAAAATTTTGAAACCTATTCGGAAAATTCGGTAAAACATGGACAATACTACTTGTAACTTGTAAGCTACATTGTTTTTATAGTGTAACAAATTATAATTGTGATTGAATTGTTTCTTTCCGATGTACTCTTAAAATTATTTTTGGTGGTTAATAATGGCTTAATAAATACAAATTATGTAGGATGAAGTTTCTATTTTTCAAGCACATTTTTATAGAACAAATAATATTGGACTTGGTTGATAGCAAATTGGTTAATTTTTATTATCTGCTTACAGACTATTTTCAATTTGATTACTACAATTTTGGAAAATATAAAATAACATTTAAAATGTTTATCTCATTTAGTTTTTTTTTTTTAACATTGAATTATGAAATTGTTATTTTGAAAAATTACATTATATTTTATAGAACTTAATTTAATTTAGACACTAAAAACAATTTGTCGAAGTGAGTAAGTTGTTCTAACTGATTCAATTTTCCTTTAATATTATATTAGTAATAATATATATAATAACTAAACCGAAGCAGACGGATTAATCAATACTAATTCATTCATGTATTTAAATAATAACGTATAGTTTATTTATTGTACACAATGTTTTGTATTTTTATAATTTGTAATACATTTCATTGTATAACTTAGTCTATTAAATTACATCATATCTATTCTGGAAAAATGATTGATGTTATAAAATTTACATCGGACTGAATGTGTCTTATCATTTCTATACAAACTTATTATAACCATATAAATTTTATTTTCAGTAATTGAATACATTGATAATATTTAAATAATTTGTTATTGAAATAAAATTATTTGCTTTATGTTAAAACAGATGTTAAAGTGGTTTTTATTAGTTGTAAAAGAATTTTTAAGAATGATTAATTAAAACATAATTAAATTGATGTACAACGTATTTCACTATTATGAAACTATTTTGTTTAATTGAGTTTATTGGCTGCTTTGTTGTGCCATTATTTAACAACCATTGTTATAATACAACAAATTTGATTGTTTTTATATATTATTATTTGATAACTTATGGTATACAGAACACAATATTGTATAATAAACGTTGTACATTACATGTTTTATAGTTTCTTACTTTTAGTAGTTTTTTGTTTTTAAGTATACTATTTAAGTCTGACCCAAAGAATTTCTATTGGCAACAGAAATGGTTATTGTGTATGAATAATTATTTATACAATTTAAACAATCCCCCCTGTTTTTGTTTTCTGGGAAAATTTTTCTCAGATATAACTGATATTTTCAGGTATTAGATTATATTTTTATATACTTATGTGTAGTTAAAAATTACAATTTTATAGTTGAATGTTGGCCAAGTGGCTTGAGTGTCTGTGATATTCTTGTGGGTCAGGCTATGATCGATGATTATTATTATCGAAAAAAAATAGCAGGCTCACTCCTTCTAAATAAATGTATTTTAAATTTTATTTTTAAATGCATTTATTATGTTATGAAAAGAAGTAAAAATAAATTCTAGTTTAGAATTTTTTTAAATTTCAGACTGTTTATTTCCATTTTAAAGTTTCACATCCGTAAGTAAGCTATTATGTTGTTTTCTTTTATATTTATATATATATATATATATATATATATACATTTATTGTACAGTGTTGCAGATTTAATACTTTGTAAACACATAAGTGGAAATAAACTAATTTGACTGTGATGTAAGAATATAATATTATTTTTGTTCAAGTGAATAATTTTAGGAGTAAGGCTGCTAATTCGAGCTTCATGTAGCCTATTTTCTTTATTGTACAGTCTTTTAAATTATATAAGTATACTTTATAAGTTTAAATTAAGTATAGTTTACAATAATTTCTTTGAGAATTGTAATTAAGTACAATTTAAAATAAAATTATATGTTTTGTTTATTTTTTAAATATATTTTATTATATACTCAATTGTTCAAACCTAAATCCCAAACATTGAATAGTATTTCATTTTTATTAGGAAGCTTAAGAGGATGCTATACCCGCATTTTCTGTCTCTGTCAATCTAATTGGCAATATAGCAAAATTGAAATTATGGCATTTTGGTTAGATTTAGAGCTTAAACACCTATTATCAAATTTAACGAGAAGAATAATTTCGAGTGAACCTCTTGGGCTTTTTGTAAAATATTGTCAGAAAAAAAAGTTATGGCATTTTTAGTTTTTGATATTTTTAAATAGCTTCAACTTTTTCGTCAGACGTTATTTTACAAAATGCCCATAAGGTTCACTCGGAAATATTCTTCACTTTAAATTTTGTAATAGGTGTTTATACTTTAAATTTAACCTAAACGCCAAAATTTCAATTCTGCGTAGTGTGATTTTGCTATATTATCTGTTAGATAGACAGAAACAACAAATGCGAGTGTAACATCCTCCTAACTTCATATTAGTGCTGAGCACATAATCCGGATTCATAAATATTTTCTATAATTTAGAAATATTCAAACTGCGCATCATGGCTTTAAGGGCATATTGGTCAATGAAAAATTTTTAAATTAATATAATAATGATTATGGCATTATTGGTGACATGTAGCATGTGGACAGCCAGTTGAGGGGATTAAATCATTTGAGTTCCTTAATTATTAAATAAAATAAATATCTTCAATTGGGATATTTCTATCTGAAAAAATCATAGCCAATTTACTTATGCATAACCGTTTTATATATTACCTATATATTAGTACGATCAAATTTTCATAAAAACATTAGATACTATATAATTTATTAAAATTGGTAAGCCAATATGCACGAGCTTTTCTAACACTATTTAAAAATAAATATTTTAGTGCCCAAATATGCCATAATTATTTAATATTATATTATTTATATTTTCAGTGTTCAAACAAAAAACAATTTTTTATATTTTTGGTGCCTAAATGGATTACAAAAGAATGCCATGATTAGGGTCACTAGTGCTCAAACATATCATCCAATTCTGTGCAGTTGGTTATATTGTTCATTAATAATTAAGAATCCACCAAAATACCAAAATTTTATAAAAAAAACAAAAGAGCCGTGTGTTAAGTGTTTGAATACCTCTGCTACATTGTTTAATCTAAAATACATTATCAATCCGTATTATAATTTACCAGCTTTTGGCTCTAAAACTCATTAATGACAAAAACACACTTTTTTAAAAAAATGTAATTAAATATAATAATACAATATCATATCATGAATTTTTGGTTCTCATTATATATATGTTTATGCAACTCACTGAGTGAGTTTTACTAATCTCTTATGTACCATTGCGTTTGACTTTATCCATTAATTAAAATAAATGTTAAGTAAATTACTATTTTGAGTAAGAAATTCACTTTGGTTACCTCTTATTAATCAAAAGGAAATCATTTTTAACACTAAATGGTACCATTATCTCAAAATGTCAATTTTGTCATAAAAGAGTTTTGATATTAATAAAATCAATGGTTTTGACAAAATATATAAATATAAATATGAGCAACCTGGATTGACAGATTACATGAATAAATTCAAAACTTTAAATTAATGTAATATACAAAACTTTACTTACTGACTTATAGATCTGTAATAGTTTTGATAAATACAATAATATAATATGGTCACAGTTGCTATATAAATAATATAATGTACATATGAAAATAATTACAACTTATAAAATGTAGTAATATTTTGACATTGAAAATAATGCACTATATCTATATCACCTATTCAAAAAATATTATTTGTTATATGAATATTGTGTTTATTCATTATTGATTACTTTCATTGATTTAACCACAATTCAAAGTACATTTTTATTGATTCTACAAAATATTTTTTTATTGAATAGGTAATAATGTTGGTGATTAATATTATAAACTTTTGTTTATCAATACAATAAATTTTTTTTTTTTAGGTTCTATGAAAATATTAATTAATACAAAAATAGTTTCTAATAAATTATACACCCTGATTTCCAACAGTAGTTTACTCTTTTGGTCTTTCATATGAAATTGCTCATGATTTACTTTGTAGTCAGTTATATATACGATTATATTTTTTATATATGATATATTTGTCATAAAAATATTTGTAAAACAAAATATAATTTTATTATCGAATATTGGTATTATATTGGGAGAGATAGTATGAAAAAAGCTGAAATTTTATATATAAAAAAATATGCACAAAAGAACCTAAATTTGTAAATGTCAATATTTAGATAAGTAATAAAACATGACATTTTTTAGTAGTACCATTGATTATAATATATAATATACCTACTTGTAGTATTATGATAATATATAGTTAAAATTACTGACTAAAAAGTGTTATTATAAAATAATATTTTATTACAGTTTCCATCAGATTTATATTTATGTTATTTACCACAATTCATTGAGAGAATATTTCTATACCCGTGAAGCTTATTATTTTTGAATAGAAAACTTATTCTTTAAAAAAAATTTTAATTATTACAATTTGTAAAGAATAATGAAATTGAATGGCTTGGGAGCTTCTATTTATTGTTACACCTATTTTAAAATTTACTGTTCTCTGAAATTGATTCCAGAGGATGATCGAATACTACACTGAAATTAAATATGACTATTAATAAATTATTTTAAATAAATAGTAAATTGTTATTATAAACAAGAATATATTTATAAGTCCCTAAGATGTATTAATTAAAATTTATTTTTTACTGTTTTATATTAATACTACAATATATAATATCATAATTTAAAATAAAAACTATAAAATTTTGACTATGAAAAAATTAATTTTTTATTTAATAGGACAATTAATAAAAAGTTCTTAGGGTATAATTCAAATTTGTTTTTTATTGTAATATAACAAAATTATTATCTACCTGTTAACTTTAACTTTATAATTAAAGATACCTATTATGAATATGGATTTATTTTAAAAAAAAGGTGTTATTACATATTTACATGAATTGGTTTTAAACATAAATTTAATCATAAATTTATTTAACAAATAATTATTTTATTGTCTTGAAAGAATAGTTTTCTATTCAAAAATAAATTTGAAAGTATTCATACTATATTAATGTAAATAATTTCTAGTATTTTATCCAAGAACATTGAAAAAAAATCCAGTCCTCTACTTTAAAAATAAATAGGTACCTACCTATCACTTAAACTAATGTCATAATTTGAAAAATATATTAGAAATAGGTAATTTCATGAATTATTTTGATGACTTGTTGATTTTTGTTCCTTCTGAATAGTTCCGAAAATAAATTTGTATATCCTTATTCCTTTTAATTTTCAGGTATAGATTTTCTTAGATGAAATGCATCATATTTCACAAAATAAATAGGTATATCTATGTATGGATTTGGAATTCATTATTTTCATCTAAAAGACCAAAAGACTATTAGGTCCAGGGTCAACCCAAATAAAATTTTAGAGGTGGATGTGACTGATATATAATTTATTATTATCTAATATATATCTTTCCTGAAGATATAAATAATAAAAATAAAAAAAGGTACTGAACTTTTTCTGTATTTCACCAAGAAACCTAAAGCTTACGGATTAAATTCCAACTGTCATTAATTTACCGACGATTTGTTGTGGGTACGACTAGATTATATTTTCTGTAATATATACCTAGTGTCATGAAATTGTTGAAATCACGGATTAAGATTTAGGTACGTGTTAAGTCATAAATTAGAATAATAAACTGACTAGTTACTTAATATTATATATTACATATGTGTGATTATTCATAGGTAAGTACCTAATACGATTATAATAGATATTAGAAAATTGAGGATCTAATATTGTCAAGTGGGATCTAAATTACTGTAAAAAATTGTCGATAAATTTGAATTTGTTAATCCGGTATCAAAATGATTTATTGGGTCCAAAATGACCCGGGATCTATTTACTAGGATACCATTTGAACTGGTGCTGTTTTTCAATTTTCATATTCGATTTAAACTGCTGTTTTTTTTTGGGGAGGGGAGGTCATAGTTTTTAATCTGTGTGGTGCAATTATTATAACCATTGATTAGGTACCTATATATTATTATAGGTAATTATATTATGGGTAATACCATTGATTATATAATACCTATATAATTAATGGTAATACCAAGTCAATGTTATTACATTTCTCCATCATAATTTCAAAAACAATAACATGATGTATATTGTAGTGTTTCAATATTGGACTTGTGAAATCGAATACGTTAAGACTTTAAGCACAAAATCAGTACCTACCTAATTGCCAGACGCTAATCAGTAGGTACTAGGTATGTGACAACTGGCAATAACGAAAGAATTAAAATAACCATACGGGGTTAATAGTTTATCGGAGAGGATGCCTTTCCGACAATTTTTTCAATGAAAAACTTGCATTAGCATTTTTATCAACTTACAATTATGAAATACCAAACAAAAAACAAATTATAGCTAATAACATTATTTAATCTAGCAACTGATAGAACCGAATTTTGATATATTATGCACTTATACATGTTTTATGATCTGTTAAAATATCTTGATTTTTGTAACAGATCATGAAATGTGTAAAAATGCATACCTATATCAAAAATCGGCTCAATCAGTGGCTAGATAATTTTGTTTTTTATAATTTATTTTTCATTTTATCTTTCTACAATATTCTCAAGTTGATAAAAATGAAAAATGCGTAAACAAAATAACAAATATCGTCATTACGCGACAATTAAAATTGGTATTGATACAAGATGATTTTTAAATTACTTTAAATATTACTTTGATACTTTTCAGGAATTAAGATATATCTTAATTCGTGATACTTTTAAATGATTTTTATTTCTTTTTAAATTTCATAAAAATTACTTATACAAAACCCGTAAAAATCAGGATTATCGGTCCAAAACTAAAACTGTTTAAAATAAAGTTATAAAAGGCCAGTTTTTCTTCCAATGGCTCGAAAATGGCCAGAGGAAAAAATGCCGATTTAATTCCAAATTCGTTCCCGCGAAGTTTTTCGGTAAGTTGACCGTCATGGTCGAGTCCGTTATTTCGGCGTACGTCTATTGGCAGCATTGCGGTTCACTAGACCAATCGGAACGGCTTTCTTAATTTAAACATTTGTAACAAAATGGTGATAAACGGTCCAAATATTCAATATTGTATTATTTTATTTCTCTTATTACTCTTTGGGTATTATTGTAATGTTTTTCAGATTTCTCCTACTTTGTTACGCATTTTGTATGTCCGACGTCGTTTAATTGATTTTGTTTCACTTGGACTTTGCTACATTTTCTTGTTTTATTATCTATTATATTTATAATTACCTATCGATATTATAATAACATTACACATTTACCGATTTCCGGTGACGTTGCTTTGAATGTGCTTAGTACCTCGTTTATTTGTCGCCATATTCAAGAAGATTTATTAGGTGATTTGATATTTTTAATATTCAAACACCGACTGCAACTAGTAAATAGGTTTAATCGTTAATATTTATTATACGGTTGCGATTCGCATTTCGCATGGGGGACTACGTATTTGAATTCGACGCGCCCAAGACGTTCGCCAACTTGTACGAGATGGCCAACGCAAATGACGACGGTGCCGATCAGTTTTTCGGTAAGTGGCCAATGATTTTTGTTTTCAGATTTAGATATATTTTCACTTGCCATCATCCCGTTGCAAATGTATATCTGATACTTTGATTTGGTTATCATTTGATTATTGTTAAACTTTGTACTATTGTTTTTAAGCTATTTGTATTTGTACAGATGGTTTTGGTGCGAGTGAAAAATAATAATATTAATGAATCAAGAACTATTAGATTTAGCTTACTATTAGTTATAGAAGTCTGGTACCGACGAAAAAAATTTCATAATATTGAAAAATGACACATACCCTAAGTGTTTTGTTTGTATACTGTACTGCAATTAAAAAGTGTACCGCCAGTTAGTATGAATTGAACGTTATGAAAGTGATTTCATCACATTCAATTCATTATATATACATAAATTTAAGTATTCAAAAGTCATGCTTGTAAGTGAAAAAGGGGATTGGAAAATGAGAAAATCAAAAATCCGACCACGGGATATTTTTTACAGTTAGGTAGGTAGTATACAAAGAAAAATCCCGTGTCATTTTTAATATTATGAAATAATTTTCTAGTACCAATTCAAAAGGAAAAAGCCATACTCATATGGAAAAAAGTGGGGGCA
This sequence comes from Pemphigus obesinymphae, assembly GCA_025469235.1. Taxonomy (NCBI): domain Eukaryota; kingdom Metazoa; phylum Arthropoda; class Insecta; order Hemiptera; family Aphididae; genus Pemphigus; species Pemphigus obesinymphae. The sequence goes on from JAIPRL010000135.1 coordinate 103,651, forward strand.
AGAAATGAGAAAATCAAAAATCCGATCACGGGATATTTTTTACAATTAGTATACAAAGAAAAATCTTATGTGTCATTTTTCAATGTTATAAAAAATTTTTTGTCGGTACCCAAAAGCCAGACCAACTAAAATCTCATGACAATAGATTGATACCTCGATTGATATCTACTAATTATTAATTTGTTATTTTGTAATTTTGTATTTAATTTGTATTTTTTTAAATTTAAAAGATCTTCCAATTTGCTGTGAAGTACCATGTAAAAGTAAAGACACTTTAGAGAAATATGGCTATTTTCGATTACTTTTATATAAAAAAAAGTAGGCTTTGTTATGAACATGTCTGGTATGTAGTAGGGCAAAGTATAAATGATTTTCGGATTAAAGACAATTGGTGACCGTAATAATTTTGTATGCAAACAGTAAATTGATCACAAAAATATTATTCAAATATCAAATTTAAATAGGTAAATTATAAATAAATACCTACATTTTAAGTAGGTAAGTAAATAAAAAATTTGTTAAAAAAGTTAATTTTAGGGTTAATCCGAGGGTAAATCTATGTAGATAATCATATTTAAAAATTAGGCATACCTAAATAGGCAGGTATTTAATTTAAAAAAAAAAAAAAATTAAAATCATAATATGCATAAGTTTGATAATTAGGTAGGTACCTATAAACAAATTTATATAAATACCTAATTAAAAATTTATTTTAGAAGAGTTTTAAAAGTTTAGGTACCTACCTAGAGGTACCTATATTAAATGAGTTACAAACGGATTGTATATATATATTTTTTTTCATATAATATTAGGATGTAGGTATTAGGGTAAAAAAATATTTTATTTGGTTTTTTCCTTAAATCTTTTACCCTTTTCACTTACACCCTTATATTTTTCTCTATTCCATCCACCCGCTTATTTTTTGGTCTTCCTCTTTAACATATATTCCCTTTACTACTTATTCTTACTTCTACCTTTCATAAACATACCTTATCCATCATTATCTATTCTTCTTCATTTTGTCTACTATAGGATCATATTGGAGTCACTCCTATACTACCCCGCGACTACCTCTTATCTTATCTTCATATTCACTGCCCAACATTCCGATCCGTACATCATTGCAGCAGGCCTAACTATTATCTTGTACAATTTACCTTTTAACCTAATTTATATTTCCTGTCACACAATATATTTGATACTTCTCTCCACTTCATCCACTCACATTTAATCCTATATTTCATATCTTCCACTAAACCACAGTTTTTCTGTAGAACAGATCCTAAATACTTGAACCTCTCAACCTTACCCATTACATCCCCACTCAACTTCATTACTTGACTTTCCCTATTCGCTCTGTGTTCCCTTTTTTCAAAATAATACTTTATATATTCTGTTTTACCCGTGATTTTACCCTTCCTAATCCTTAATCCACGGCTTAATCCTTTCTCATCGAAAGCTTCTCTCTACTCTTCCAGTCTGCCTTTGACTTTCTGAAAACACACCAACCAATACTATATCATCTGCATATAGCATTTACCATGGTATCTTACCCTGTATATTCTTTACCAGAGGAAATAAATAAGGATTTAAAATCCAACCCCTTGTGCACTCCTACTCAGACTGTAAAATCCCCCAAACAAACTTGCAAACTTCTTACTCTCGTTTTTACTCTTGTATCTGCCCCTTCATACATTAGTTACATTTGATAACCCTTACTTGGTCACACGGGATTTAATAGACCCCAATAAAATTGTTAAGTCTATTAAATGTATTTTCCATTGTTGTAATTGTTTATTGTCCGTGTACTTTATTAATTTCAGGTATACCTATTATATTTGTTGTTATTGGTCATTGTATTATTTTATCATAATACGTTGATATTACGTGTTTTTTTTTTTTGATTTGGAGTCTATCAAACCTCGTTGCAACCAAATGTGTGTATATTTTGTTTATTAATATATAATTTTTTTTTCTGTTATGGTTTTATAATATACATGTTATACAAATATTAGAATTTCATAATATAGTCTCATTATTTTATTGCACCTGATGGTACTGGCTTAGAGCTTTTTCAAGCAACTATGCTAATGCTAAGGTTTAAATTTTTACTACAGTCCATATAGTTTGAAGACATAAATACTAGCTGCTTTTTTTGTAATTTCAATATTTTGACAACAAATGTTGTCTACCTAACTCTAAATTGTGTTAAATATATTTGTTTCATGATAGATTTTAAAGATAATTTGTAAAATTAAAAAAAAAAAAATGTTGACTGTCCCATTTTTGATCATAAACTATGATGGGGTCTGCAGACCCCATATGACCAAATTAAGTACCTAATTGTAATACACGACCAGTTAAGGGTTAATTATGTTTATACATTAATTCAAGTACACCTTTGAACATTCTTTTATTTCTAATATCTCATATAACTCATCATACTTTTCTAATTTAGTTTTACTCTGCACTTTTCACTACTTTACATAAACTTTTATCAAACTTTTATACTCTATCCAATAATCCCTCTCCCTGGTTTTTTGCATGTTTACCATTCATGTTACTCCCAATCACAATATCCTCACTTCCTGAAATTCTTGTGTAACGTTCCCTGGTACATAGTATGTGTATGTGTGTATGTACAGGCATATATATGTAAAGTACCTACGTATGCAGACATACATACACATATATAACTGTGTATGTATGTGTGCGGTGAGTATGTAGGTTTATAAGTACATCATATTATGTTGATCTATATATATAATGTCACAGCACTTCCTCTCCAAACAAACATTGTGAGACCCTAGGGTTAATATCAATTATGTAAGTGACGGCAGTTTGCTATGCATTTCATAACTCCACAAACCTGTCAACCCGAACTCTGTTAGACAATATCACAAACTTTTTAGATGTAAGGTAATAATATAAGATTAACATATACCTATGAATGATAACAACATTTTTTGTTTGGACTATCTTAAATCCTATTGCTCCTGAGATACGGTAAAACATACTTAAAAGGTCAACCTCCTTCTCTGAGTAATTATATTTAATGAGGGTGAACTCCAACCACGTTACACTTGTATGGATAAGAACCCATCTCCTGCCAGAACCCTTTTGGCTTTCCTAACATCTCACTTGTGGAGCATATACTCTACTTAATAGAACAACTTATTTTTTATATTTTTATTCATTTCATATACAGTAGAACTCCGATTATCCGAACGCCAATCATCCGGACGTCCAATTAACTGGACGAGAAAAAAAAACCGTTATTCATACACATGTCTCATAATCGTTTTTAGATTAGATAAAGAATATGTATAATTATATTATTCTTAATAATATCTGTCAATCCGACGTAGGTACATTAAAAATTATCGATAATAAACATTTTACAATATTGTCACACATACATAGGTATTATTCTTAGTAAGTCAGTTGTTGTATAATCGTCGTATGGTACAGTACGTAACGAGTGAATTGTTGTGTTACAATGTCGTCAAACAGAAAATGTGTAGTGCTTACTATGAAAGAAAAAGTAGATATCATTGCACGGTTGAAAAAAAGAGAAACAGGTCGAGAACTGGCCGAAAAGTATGGTGTTGCAACATCCACTATTAACTATGAAGCAAACTAAAATATCATCATCATTTTTCAAAATAAAATAATAATGTGCCAAGTCAGCTTTTTTTTGGTTTTAAAATATGTCACATATTATAATTAAGGCTTATTTTGTTTCAGTTAAATATATAATAAAATTATTTGTTTATGGTTACAAATTTTAAATTATATTACATATATATTAATAATAAATACAATAAATACATATAATATATTCATACAATTATATAACTTTTGGTATATCATACGTCAATCATCTGGATATTTGCTTATCCGGACCACTCTTGACATTAATTAGTCCGGATAATCGGAGTTCTACTGTAATTAAATAATGTGTAGGTAATAATAATAGGTAGGTACCTACTGGCATTTGATGTTGAAAACACTGATGGTCGGCAATTATCTTTGACTATCACAACACATATAAAGGAACTATAGACATATAGCTGTGGAAAACACTCTACCTATATTAGGAATCACAAGTAACTACCCGCTACCAGCAATTTCAACATTGAATTACTAAATTCTTTACAAAGCACTCTATAACGAAAAAAAGAATGTTCATGCCATAAAAATATGGGCCAGTTAGCAATTTATACAATATATAGGTACCTAATCAATGGTAATTTTATTTATTTATTTGTATTGCATAACTAATGTACTTACCTATAGTATAAACTATAGAATCATGATGGTAATATGAATGAATTATGAATATTATATAATATTTTATAATATTGTTTTAGATAAATAATTAATTAAGTAGGTAGATACAATAATGTTTTACATTATTCAATTGATATTTCATTTTTTCAAAGTGTAGTAAGGTAAATATTTTATACTAGGTAATAATGATATATTTTTTATGTTCAGTTCCGGATTCAAAGGTATTGAGTATATATTATAATAAAAAATACCTAATTTAGGTAGGTACTTATCTACCTACTTATTTTAAAAATGATTGTAAATCCAAAATCCGAGAAATAAATGTGGTGGATAAATATTCTATCCACCATATTTATTTTTATTTGTGTAGAAAACTAAATCAGTATCAATCAATGTTTTTATTTATTTAAAAAAAACCAATATGGATAGGTACCTAAATATCTAATTAAATAAAAAAAATGTTTGATAAGTGGAAGATAATCTTTCTCTCGCAAATGCTAAGGAAAATTAGAATATATTTTGAAAATTAAAATTAGTATAGATACTCCTAATTATTGTGATATTTTGATAGAATTACATACATGGAATATACATTTTTTTCATGGGTGGATGCAAGTGTATGTAATATCTCCCCCATATACTTTTCATATATGAGTATGACTCACAAGTACAAAGTCGTTATACCTATTTTTTGTTTTACTATTATTTATTTTTTTTATTAGATATTGTTGCCCAAAAAATGCAAGGTGCCAAATCTGAACCAAATTTGGGAATAATTGTAAAACAAGGATCAGTTAATAATGGCGAAGAATATTTAGATGAAAATAAAGAAAATTTTGCACCTGATCAATTTGATGATCACAGTATTAAGTATTTAAACATTTTATTTTTATTTTTTTTATTTTCATTTTAGTTTTTAAATTTTTAAAAATAAACTAAAATTGATTGTTTTATAATTTTAAATCTAGTGTCCTGGCTCATCAATTAATTCGTTCTGCAAAGAAAAGAAGGTCGTCTAAGATATATAATAGACATTCTATTACTGTGGAAGGAATTGAGGTAGAATTACCACGGATTAAACACCATGCCATGATTACCAGACTAGATGAAATAGAAAACACACCTACAATGGATTTGCGTACTCGATCTATTGTCAAATCCGAGTATAAATATGAACACATTAAATCAGGTTCGCAAGATAGTCTTATATTAACTAAAAGTTCAACAAAATTCATGAGTATTGCTGAAAAAGTCAGAAATTACTTCAACAACACACCACCTAGGTTTCATTCTAAATCCACTGTCCCAGCTGGTGAGTCACTTTCATCCGGCACTTGCTTCTTATTTTCTATTAGCGCATGTTATAGTAGATATTGTTATTATTTCTTTGTTTAATGTCCCCAACATTTTTTTTTTTTACATAATTATCACCTAGTTATCTAGGTATTTACAATTTTAATTATTAACTATGTCAGGTATTGCATGAAACTGAACAGTTAAATTTTGTTTTTAATTTAATAACTAGTAAAATGATGAGTAAATGATGATGTAGTGTAATATAATTAAATAAGTTATGGTACCTACCTACTTATAGAATAAATTAATATAAAATTGTATTTGTTATAGGTTCAAAGGTATTCAAATCTAGAAGTCTCTTTCCTAGTGCATTTGAACCAAGTAATAGTACTGATAATGTTATTGAAAATAAACAAGTAAAGTGAGTGTTTTTTTTTACCTGTTATGTAGGTAATTGTAATTTTTGGTACATTCTAACAATATTTGAGGATATCTACATTTTACACTATTTTTATATTTGATTTTAACCTGAATACTTGATGGAAAGGTGTGTTTGGTTATAAAAAATATAAAAAATATAGTTACTTTATAATGAATCATTTTAGTAGCTTCCCTCAATTATTTAGTCTCACCTAGTAGAGTATAAGTACTCACCTATTGAAATTATAATAATATTGATGATTTTATATTTAAACTATAGCTAAAGCACCCCTTAAAAAACCCTATTTCAATTCAAGAACACCCAGTAAAAAATTTTGTGTTATTTTTTTTAGGCTTTTGCTCTGCGGGTAAATTTTAAACATTAAAAACCTATTTTTGGTCAATCATAGTAATTGATTAAATTGTCCGATAAAGATTTTAAAAACCGTTTTTAATTTATTTATTAACAATACTTTTAATCAACTTTTTACTTTTTTTATTATTTATTGCTTAAGATTATTTTATTAAGTTAAAAATAACTAAATATTTATGTATGTAAGCATTAAAATATTGGATATAAAAATGTAAAAAGTAAAAAAGTTAATTTGTTAATGAATTCAAATCGGACTATATAATGGACAAATCATGAACACTTTTAAGTAGAATATGTAAAAAATTTGAGAAATGTCAGTGATCATTTGTTTCATTTCTGTACCAGTACATGTTATCGGTATGCACAATCCTGGTAATGTTATTATACAGGTTATGAGTAGTAGGGTTTACATACACTAATATACATTTACATGCACTATTCACACATAATATATAAAACATTTAAATTTTATTTAAAAGTTGCTTATAATGTGACTACTTAAAATTTATCCACCGAGAGCCCGCCTTAAAAGAAAATACTTTAAAGATTAAAATCCATTCATTTTTAAGATTCATTTTTTTTTTTTTTTAATAAATACTTGTTTAATATATTTAATTTAATTTACTATGTGGACGCACACTGTTATATATAAAATAATTTACACATATTATAATAGTTGGATAAATGTTCATCCTGCACAAGTAAAAGTAATAACTAGTTAAAATATATTGCTATATTATTATTTGTTGGTATATGATTTAAATAATTTAAATTTAGGATTGGAAATGATGGCAAACCGCAGATTCAAAATAATCAAAATGTAATCCCTAATATTCAGTCAAGTGGTATTAAAGTGGTAATATAATCAATTCTGGTCTAACTTAATGTTATAGCTTAAATTGTTTTATCATTTATAGCAGCCTAAATCCCAAAAAATTAAAGTGCTCAATTCTCACGATGGAGTCCAAGTAATTGAAAATAAAGAACTTGCTCATGGTGGAATAAAAGTTCTTGAAAAGCAACTGCATACTGTTCCAAAACCATTTAGTTTTGAATCGCGTTATTCATGTGCTATTAAACCTCAAGTATTTGCATATATTTTATACCTACTTTTTATTATTAAATTAAGGGGATTAAAAACCGATAGGTTCTTCTACCAAAACATACCTATCTTTTGTCAATCATACAAATTAACCATTTTACCCAGTATCATTTCTGAAAACGGTTTTCAATTTGTTATAAAGTTTACTTTAGATTAACGTTCTAGCTTTTTTAACCCTATTAAGTTTTTTTTCACCAAAGTACTGAGTTAATTTAAAGTAAACTTCATAAAAAATTAAAATCTGTTTTCAGAAATTCGATTGAATTATTGGATTGATTTGTATAATTGACAACAATTAGGTATGCTTTTATAATATGTTTACCACCTATATGAGTGATGAGAGATACAGAGAAAGGGATACATACACACCAATAATCATTACAATACACAATAATACACCTTGCCCACGTATTTATTAAAATTATCTATACCTCAATCCTTAGAAATAGATCTCTTCTAACTCCATTAAGACAAATAATATTTTAATATATAATGTGTAATTTACAGAATGCAAAAAGTACTGAGCAACCATGGATATTCAAAGCTCGTCCAGCTACAGTGCTAAAGAAAAAACCGTTTGTTCCCAAGTTCGAAAAAAAATGTACAGAACCAAAAAACATCCGCTTAAATACTGAAAGACGTGCTCAAGAATGGATGATTTTTGAACAAGAAATAAAAGAAAAATTTTCGCATTACGAAGAAATATCTAGAATGGTAAATAAAATGGCACTATATTATTTTAATTTATTAATATATTTTTATTAAATTTTAGAGAGAAGAAGATAACAAAAGAAGGGAAATGGATCTAATAAAACAGATGCGACAAAAAACTATTCATAAAGCAGAACCCATAAAAAAATATAAACCTATATTGATCAAAAAGTCGGGTATACCTGTGACAGTAGCTCATGGTCCAAGTTTTACAATCCGTCCTAATAAAAATTGTTCCGTGTGCGAGTAACATTAGTAAGTTCACATATATTTATTATTTATTCATATTGGATATAAGTTATGTTTTAATGTTATTACTAAATATCAGCCGTACTCATTCAATTGTCTAGTTTTTATAATTTATTAAAATTTTATTTCTCAAATATTGTATTTTGTTTTATCTTTTCAGAGTTTTAATTATAGCAGCATTTATAATTCCATTCGATATAAGTTCAATATATATTTAAATATTTTTAATTTTTAATTTTAGAAATGTTTTTAAATCTTAAATCTTTTCATTTAGTTATAAAAATTTAAAAACTAAAGAGACGACAAATATGTTATGTAAATACTAAAATATTATTATATATGTTTTTGACTCGCAGATTAACAAAAAAAAATATTGTAAAGTCAATTTTTATCATTTTCAAAGAATTAAGACCAAGATTTGTTTGAGTTTTTATTTAGTAAAATCGTACTACATTTTTACTTACTGCTTTAAATACTCGTACTATTATGAATACCAATGAATTATGAACATTGTATAATTATTTTTCTCTTTTATATTTTTACCTAACTTTTAAACTTTGTTCTCTCATTTATAAATATTGAATACTGATATATGACATAATTTATCTTTTTTTTTAAAAATTAATTAAATAGCACTTATTTTGTATTAATTATATAAATAATTTTGTGTTATTAATGTAATCAATTTTTACTTAATTTAATTTAAATTAATTATTTACAGTTATTAAAGTATATGCATTATATATATAATATATATATTTATATGATACTAACAAAATCATAATATAGTGAAATCTCTATATTATGATATATGACAAGAGTCAAGACCAACATAATTAGTTATACTATTATATTATAAAGAGATTATACAAATTAAAAGGTGTATTTGTACTTAAATGTATTTTAGTAATCAGTTTTACCATTTACTGTTATTTTTTAAATTTTACGTAATACAAATAATTTTAATATTATTTTATTAGTTTTTATTTTAACAGTTTTAAACTTTTAACTTTTGTTATTTTATTCTATACTATATTGTTTGAGAGTTCATACATATAAAACATATCCCCCCCCTAGGGCTTTAAAACGTTATTACATATAAAATGGAAAAAAGTTCCCAAATGTAATCAATAAACGAAAATTAAAATATTTAAAATATTCTAAATAAAACGTATCAAACATAATATATGTTAAACCAATAATGATTAACATAACAGTAACGTTAAAAAATAAAACATTTTTCGATATAAAATATTGTTTTAATAAAAATTTTATTTTTTAATATTACTAAATATTCAAAAAAATATATATAGGTAGACTATATATTGTTATTTTCAACAATATATTTTTGTAATGATTTATAGGTGTATTTAATATTTATACTTTTCACTATACCTACTAGTATGAAGTTTATTTTCATATAATCGCAGAACATAATTATTTATTAAAATAGTACATGATATCATTATCTATTTATATTTTTGTGTTGAGTTTTTGTGTTATAATTGTCTCAAAAACACCACTGATTATTGGCAACAATATAGACCATGACATACTCGTATATTTAGGCACCTAATTAAATATAATATATTTTAAATTCCAGTTTCAATGGAATACAGCTTTGGTGATGACTATGTTTTACAAACTTTTTATTTAGTGTGCAAATGTGTTTTTTTACTTTTCTTCGTTGTTTTTTTTTTTTTTTTTTTTTAATACCTACCTACTAATATATTAATATATTTTGTAATTTGGTTGTCAGTAGTTTAAACTCCTAAAAATTTAAATGGATTTCCTTTTTAGTTTTTATAAAATAAATCATTTTTCTTCTCCTTCGTTTCAATAATTCTTCCAACAATTTGAAATTGATCATCCTAGTCCTTAATTTCCACTAATCTCAATCGCCCATATCCTATTTATTCATAACATCACATCAAACCATCTCTGTTTTGGTCTTTCTCTTCTCTTCATTCTTTCTACATATAAAATACATCTATTATATAAACAATATGAGTATGTTTATAATTTGAGTACTTGTGGATAATTTATAGAAATAAAATATAATTCAAATCCAAAAAAAATATTTTTTATTGTAAACAAATAATAATAATAAAAAATAAATCTCAAACGGAGATACTTGAATGAAATTGTAATTATGTATGCAGATGCTAGGAGCTAGGCAACTGCTTGCGTGCTTCAATGGAGTCATTGAACCTACATACAGTAACCTAATATTACCTATAGAAGATTATTATATATTATATTATATGAGCTATTTGAATTGTATACCCTTATTTTTGGATTACAAAATAATTTTGAAACAATTACTGATCTTTAAGGTAAAAACCTTTTTTTTTTTTTTCAATTAATGGCACCAAAAAAAAGGAGACTAGAAAAACTTATGTATATATTTATTTATTGCTAAATATGTAATTGATATATTTTTGTAACTACCCAAGTAGTAGCTTTTTAGGTGCACAATGATTCAATTTGCATTGAATTCACGGTTCCAGGACCAACTTGACTATTTTGAATACAATTTTGTACATGGGGTGAACGTAGTTCAAATTTAGTGCTAAGACCATTCAGAAGTTCAAATATATAATAGTCTGTTAAGAGTGGCCATAAATATCATAAATAAAGTTATCAGTGTTTAAATTATAATAAGCTAAATAGATAGGTAGGTACATGCAATATATACATGTAGGTACACGTTAATATGTTGATCCATACCATTATGTTATCATTACATACATATTGTAATATACACTTATAACTTATGTCTAAAATTGGTCAATTAGCTATTATTAAAAATAGGACCTTTAGGTTTTTGAAAGTTTAAAATATGATGCTAATTTACACTTATAAAACCTTAAAATATTATTTTAATATTCTATTAAAAACAAGCAATAGGTATATTTTAAAAATATGTATAAACACCAAAATATTCCACAAATCTTGAAATATGTACTTATACATGCTAATTATTTAAATTAATATTTTCATTATACTATTTATTACATACAGGTACAATGAGTACAATATATATATATATATTTATATATAACCTATACAGAAAAAATCTAAATTACACACTTATGCACACTTATTTTATTTCTATACTGTGTAGGTATATTAGAAGTCATTTAAAAGATAATTTCTAAACACTAATAAAATATTAGTATTATATTATTATTGATTCTTCTTACTCTTGAGCATCTGTAACAAAAACTGGACATATATTTCTGAAAATTAGTATAACAGTAAAATATTAAATGTATTTACCTATAATTATAAATGAGTCTATTATTCAACGACTTTAGGAAATGGTCGCATGAGGTTAACTTTCAGAAGAAACACCTCATCTGCTATATAATAATGAGGATAATTCTCCATTTTCTCATCCAGGGTGTGGTTTAGGTTCAGAAATATCTAAGGAATTGTTTTCCAAACCTTTTTATAGAGATCTTCTGAATGCCCTTCCATTATTATTTCAACCATAATCACCGATATCAATAGTATGTAATGAAAAGCCCATTTGCATCTACACAGGCTAATAGCACTGTAGTATTGTTTATAGTTGTAATATGCTAATCCTGTATTAGGGAGACACTTCATTTTAAAATGCAAACTGTCCCAAATAGCTTGAGATGATTCAGCAATAATGTTCCTTGTAGTTGTCTTTCCTCTCAAGAAATACATTGATTGAGCTTTCATATTTTCTCCAAGAAATCTGAAAACTATACATAAATTATTTATTTATTAATTATTACTTATTAGTAAATATCGGATTTTCATGCACTTATAAAGGTAAAAGTATGCAAGAAAAAGTATAAAATGTTATTATTCTTGTTTAGATTTAAATTGAGTACCTATTTATTGGTACCTACTACCAATAAAATTAATGATAAAAAGAAAAGAAAAACACGAAAAAAAAATATAAGTTACTATGTTATGTAAACTTTTACCAAAAAAGGATGATATACTATATAATAAAATGTCTATAATTAGAATGCCTAAAATATGCAAAAATGGTCTTTATAAAATATTGTTATTTTATCGTTAAAATAGTGACTTTTAAAAACTCAATGATTACATCTATTTGATGTAGAAAATAATATTCATACATATGCAAAATCTAGTCTCTACTTATTAGTAGTGCTCAAATTTTAATATATTTTTTATTTAAAAAAATAAAAATAAAATATATATACATATAATAAAATTATATTATAATAAACGTACCTATCTATATAATTGTTGTTAAATTTTATTAAAAAAAAAAATAAAAATGAATGAACCATATGATTCAATCTGAAACAGTAGAAATTTAAAAAAACATACCTGAGCCTACTTTAATTAAATAACTGTGATATCCAAAACATTATATTGTACAGTAAGTATTATCGTTTTAATATTCAAAATTTTTTATGATCGACGGTTATCGGCTAATAAGTTTTTTTAGACTGAAAATGACCATGGTCCTCTATAGGCTCTACATCAATTTAGGTGTTTGGAGCAAACTTGGGAAATGATATGTTCACTGCCATATCTTCAGCTGGAATGTTATCTTCTGGATTATTATCTTTTTCTCCTTCTAATATTTGAGATTTATTTTAAATTCTCTATTTTTTGTTTAAAAGGTAGTCAAATTTTAAATTTACAGTTTTTCCAATTTGACTTGGTGATTTTTTTTATTACCCATATTTTTAATTGATTTGACATTTAAAGACTGCTAAAGCTAATTGGCAAGTGTGATATTAAGATAAATATAAAAATCGTTTTATTTAAAAACTAGCATATCTGATGTTGTTTTAGTATAAAATTTAAAACGATCTGTGTTTATATTTCAATCTTGGGTGTATTTTTATTTATTTCTCGTAATATTACTATAGAAATAAGTTAAAAATGACCCCAAAAAATTTCGTTTTTAGAATAGTGTATACTTGAAACATATTTGTATCTTGGAAAGCATCGTGTCAAGCATTCCAGAAAATAGATGCAAATGCATCGAAATCCGAACCCTACTTATTAGGTATTAATTTAAGGGATAATACTACCTTGTAATTTTTTTTAATTCAATCGGAAAAAGTTGATTGGTTGAAACAGTTTTTACCTTTAATTTGAAATTAGTATCTCAATTTAACTCAAAATTTTAAAGTTTTGAAATTAAAAAATCGAGCATTTGAAGCTCGCTCTTAAATTACCCGTAAATCAGCATCGTGACTTCACTAAAAACGAACTGTTTTGACCATTTAAAAAATTTTCTCTCACATACATAATACATGTATACATTATACATGCATTTGTATGAAATGTCGAAAAAATTAAATGGGTGTTCAAAAAAAAAATTTAAATGGCTCTTAAAAAATACCTATTGTACATAAGTACCAATTTTTAATAAAATTTGTATATGTAGCTAGTAATGGCGTACTTTTAACACTTAAATTTTCGGGTCTTAAAAACTATAAAATTAAACCAGCTATTATCAATTAAATGCCTTAAATTTGAAAATTGCTATAAATAATCTTTATGAATATTTTACGTATCTATACTGTATACACGTTTGTGGTGAAAATGTCAAGCTTCTAGCGACAATATTTTCGGAGTTATGAAGAATTTATTCCACAATCGTATTTACCGATTTTTATGTCAATATTTTTTGAGTTTTTTTTACCCGTTTATCGAAAAAATAAAAATTGGAAAATGACTTCTTTAAAGTAGGTATATCAACTAGATGCAATTTGCTACTAGAAAATAGTACTACATGTAAGGATCGGAGCACTTCTTCTTATACAATTTTCGGGCACAGACATAAAAAAAGAAAAAGAACACATCATCGTAAAACCAATATACATTCTTCTCTTCGCTCAGATTCTAAAGTAATCATTTTATTATTTTGATACATACATACCTAATATTATACCTATAGGTATGTTTCTATAACGTACCTATACAAAGTTTTTGTCTCGCCTCTTATTTTAACAACTGCAGAATAAAAAAATATACCTATAAAATATAGGTATATATATAGGTAGGTACCTAACTATTATATACCTATATGTATAGTTTATCTTTTTTTAAATGAGAACTAATGTTATTTAATTTGTATTCTGTATGTAATAAACAGATAAATCTAAAGAATTTTACCATTATTTTAAACAGGCACTGTTCCATTTTTATTTTAAACAAATTACTGTAGGTACCTATTTTATTTTTTGAAAATTACAAGATTTATGAAACTATTGATATTATGTCGACAAACATAACATTTAAAAAACGTTATTAAAAATAAGATCAATAGTAACTATTATTATATAGCTGAACTTTTTTTTGTAAATACTAAATCAAGTCTGATAGTTACATTATTTGGAAATGTAAATTATTTAAACATTCAAATATTAAATAAACGAATCTTTTGTTTTCACGTGTTTAAAATTCGTTTATTTGCTTAATATGACAATATTATGTAGGTAATATGATACAATAATAAATTATTATGTTACGCGCGATTTCTGCGTTGCAATCATATAATATTTTATGAACGATTTTTTACATAGATATATTATGCAGTACATCTGTGGTTTTTAATATCTATATTATTATACCTAGTAAATGTTTTGGGTTCTATGTCAATATACCATTTTATATGACCGTGGTCACAATCGTCGATTTTCTTTTCTATTGTATAGGTATAATAATATTGACTTTAACGAGTAGGTACCTATTTTAATTTAATTTTGTGTTCTCTTTATTATAAGAGGCCCACCGTCTTTGCTAAAGCCATTCAAAATATGAGTAATTTGCTAGAATTTGCGAGTCCATTCCCAGAATTTGTTAGTCATTATTTCCTCCACTATTCAAGGGCCAACTTCAGGCAGCTTTTGGTTAACCACAAATAGAATAAAGATGTACCGAAATACCAGAATACTCGCTACAGAACGATATTATTCACAGTTAAAATAAAGTAGGTACCTATTACACAATGAGATATAGGTAATTGAAATTTTAGTGTATATTTTTAAATTATACCTACATACATTTTTTTTTACCAATTTCATTTTATAATTACAAGCATCTAATGAGATTATATATACGTGCTTTGTACCTTTCCATTTCGTCTTACAATGTTTAATAGTCACAGACCTTCGGAATTATTTTACAATATTATTAGTTTGTTAGAGTTTGCTTACCACAGTTTCTTATTGATGTTTTACTGTTTTCAATGCGGGTGATCTTAATGATAATAATGTGATAAGTAGTGTTGGAAATACAACATGTTCATCATCAACAAATTCATTATTATAATGATATATTAAAATATTAAATGCAGACAAATGTTGGGTAAGTTTATACAAAATATAAGATCTGGACTAAAATAAATTCAAACAAATTCTTTCACAGAAACATGTGCCAAGTACCCCCAAAAAAAGAAGCACAAAATATATAGAGCCATGTACAGAAATTGATCCACTTATAATGAACAAAGCGTATACACGATCATCGAAAAATACACTATTGAGAAATGGAAATCTGGCAACTTCTTGCAGTCTAAAAAAAAGATATAATTAATAAGCAATACCCAGGTAACAATTCCCAATGTATAATTATTATATAAATATTGGTTTTTGATTTAAAATTAAATATTGAGTAATTATTTAATTATAATATTGAAATATAAATATTTAATGTACAATCATTATTCAATAATTAATAATTAATAAACATTTATTATTCAATATTATATAATATTGTAAGTTAAATATATGTTAGTATATTTATATATTTAGTATTACTCCTATTATAATACCTTACCTATATATTATATTTGTAGTTATATACTTATATGCAATGCTATGCAAGTTAATGATTTTTATAAGTTAATAGAAAAAATATTTTAAAAGTTTAAAATTAATAGTTATTTTTTTTTCTTAACAATTAGGTTAAATCAAAAGTTAAGTTAATTGTAAAAAAAAAATTATTTATTAACTTAAGTTAAGTTAATTTTTTGTTGAGTCAATATAGCATTTGAGATATACAGCGCGAGGTATAATTAAATATCTATTATTTTTAACTTAAAGCATTATAAAACTGTTAATAATCATTGACATAATATGATTGAAAATACTAAAATGTATTTATAATAATTATAATTATTATTAAAATTAACAATAAATAGGTTCATAAAAATGTTTAATTAGTATAGGTAAGCATTGAATATTAATTGACCTCCCCTCCCCTTCCCCCCTTAAAAGTCGAATTAAAAAAAAATCCTTTCTGTACGTGTAGGTATCTATGTCATTAAAGGAATATTTTCTGAAAACCTCAACTTTCTATAACATGTGGCTTGGGCTAGACATTGAATAATAATTTACCACCCCTCCCTTTTTCCCTTTAAAGGTTCAATTTCAAAAAATCCTTTATTAGCTGTAGTCGATGTCATTAAAGGAATATTCAGGAATGTTCCCTTACATTGTTATACTCCATATTGGATATTTTTCTCGTTTAGATTATCGGTCAGGTATTCTACAGCCGCCTAATATGTTATTTACTATTTTATACTGTATTTACATATCTATAGAGTTTCGACTGAAAAGTAATCCCCGATAGGTAGGCCAATAGGTAGTGTATAGGTTGTTTAATGGAGAATGTCCCGGATTTATGTCAGGCTGAAACGGAAATTGTTGCATATTTGTCTATTCTTAGCATTTATTTTCTAATGTTTATAAAATATTTATTAATATTTAAATTTGGTTCATTTAATGAAAATCCAATGTATATAAAATCAAAATTAAATGAAAAATAAATATTTATAAAATATTGAATATTGGAATTTCATTGTTTATTAAATATTTAATAAATATTTTCATGTTACTTGGGTACATGTGCATTCGATTCACTGGTGTTTGGAATTTCCATGGGATATATTGACTTTCCTTCATATACGCCCGTTCACATACTAATTCATCAACTATTTAATGGCATTCATAGAAGAAATTGTTTTGTATGTTCCTTCTACAATGATGTATAACAGTCGATTAAAATTATTATACCTACACCATTTTTTATATATTTTAGATATAAAAATATTCAAGTAATATTAGATATTTTACGTGAATCTTTTTGGAAGATAAAAATTATCAATATGATTCTGAGCCTCCTCCCACTTACAAAGGACTAAAACTTTAAAACTAATAATGTGTAGGTACATGTATTACACTAATAACGTCTGATTTAATTTTTGTAAAATGTTGAATATGTTGCCAAGTTTGCACTTTTATCTAGAATGACGCGAATATAAATTAAAAAAATCATTATACCTATATATTATAACTATAGGGAACGGATTTATATGTACAAAAAACTCAAAATATACATTTAAAAATACTATAATATGTTATAAAATATGCATTTAAAATTTACAAATATGCATTAAATATGCAAAAGAGGTTTAAAAAGTGAAAAATATGTAAAATATGCAAAATAAAATCGGCGTTATTTTGATAAAAATTATATAAATCATGCACATTTCTTGTCGGATAAATTATACTTTATTATACACTAGAAAGGTGTCATTAAAATATTGCATTGCTATATATATATATATAATGTACACTGCTAGAATAGCTGGAAATAAGAACATTTGAAAATATAAGTTAATAATAAAAAAAAATTTGCACTAAAAAATGATAAATATGCATTAATATGCAAAATAAATTACAAAAGTTAAAAATATGCAAAATAAAATAAGTGTTATTTTAATAAGAATGAAATAAATCGTGCACATTTCGTATTGGATTTAAAATAGCTTATTCTAATAAATTTATGTATTTACATATAAATCCATTCCCTAATTATAACTAATTGTTATTTTTTTTAATAATTAATAAATATTAACACATAATATAATGATTATATTTTAGTATCGATAAAGTTTATTATAAGTATCTACTTGTAATATATATTATGTAATAGTATTAAACATATATTTTGGAGATACATTTTAAAATTACATTTAAGGGTATATTCACTGCTTTTCACCTTAGGGCTGGAACACGCGAACGACAATTTGTCGTACAATTTATTTATCGTATGAAACCTTGTGAATTTGTTGATGATGACGATTTAAATATTGACACAGATATTCTAATTTTTTGTTTTTTTGGAATTTATTTATAGTTTTTCACGCTGAAAACGATGTATTAATATGTAAAAAGAAAGCTCATGTATTGCGATTAAATTGCTGTGAGACTATGTTAAATAAATTAAAATCTTCTAGAACGTAGGATAAAATATATCACTAATGTGGCCTACCAATTTGTACTGTTGTACAATATGAATATATAATATTTAGCCCGAAAAAAAAATCATAGTGATAACTATTATCGTTCGTGTGTTCCAGCCATTAGTTAAAAAATGATGCGGAAATAGCTATACAATAAGAATATCAAATAATCCCATTTTTCAAAAATCGGTCTATATACTGACTTTCTCTATACTATACCTACTTCGGTATAAATGTATAATATATCAATCATTTCTTTCAATAAATTGATTCTGAGTGGAGTTCGGTGTAATATATAAGTATTGCCAAAAATAAATTTAATATATGTAATAATAACCATTGATTATATATTACTAATAATAACTAATATAATATAATATTATATATATAGGGGTGGCGCTACGAATTGTGGGGCCCCAAGAAAATTCATTTTTCGGAGCCCTATATTTTTTTAAACTTTATTTTGTTAGGCAAGAAGAAATACCTTAAATAATATATCGTAGTGAAAATTATGCGTAGAAAGGAATAAATAAAAAGTATCGTGTTTTTCTTCTCAGTTCTCGATAAAATATATGTTTTAAGCTTTTATATGGCGCGGGGCCCTAAGCAACCGTTTCGGTTACATTGCCTTTCCACCGGCCCTGTATATATATATTCCTATAATATATAATCAATAGTAATAATAATAAATACATACTCTGTGAAAGTTTTTAGGTGTTAGATCTAATATTTTTAAATAACAAGGTCAATGTATTGTACTTAAATAAAAAAATATTGTCAACAAATTTTAAATGGCCATAAAAGGATATTGTGAAATATAATGAAAAAAAATATAAAATAAAACTAACGATTTTCGAGATTTTTAATATAGTTATAGTGGTCTTAAAAGTTAAAATTATCTCAAAATCTCTAATAGGTATATAATATATATAATAAATACCCAAAAAAAAAAAAAAAAACACTTTGTAGCCATTAATATAGTACTAAATTACATATTCAGTGTACATTTCAAGATTTTAGAATCATTATTTTTGGAACTACGAAGAAATAACAAATACTTGGACGAAATTGTATTTTTACCCTTTTTATGATAGTTTTCGGTAATTTTTTTGTATTTGTTAATCAAAAAATCATGAAATTTAAAAATTATATCCTTAAAATACCTTCCCAATATAATTGCTTACCGAAAATTGGGGTTACATGTACCAATTATGGATACCTTGTCTTCTGGTTAAAAAGTAGTTCATAAAAAATAAAAATAAACTTCAATTGTAAAATTAGTAGCTTTCTAGTCTCAAAATTTAAAATACGTAAGGTAAATTAGAATTTTGTAATTTTTCTAGCCACTCCTGTACTAGATAATTCCAATATAATGGCCAAACAATTTAAAAATAATGTGCTAAATGTGCGCGACCAATTTCCCAATCTTTGGTATTTCTCAATATTTTGACAAATCCTGCAATAACTTTGTTGTATTCGATATTTTGCATTCTATAAACGAATTACGAAGTTAGATATTGATTTAACATTTAGAATGACATGTTTTTAGTTAATAATTTATGTATATATACACTTTTTTTTGGGGGTAGGAGTCGATTAAGAGTTTTCCGGCAAAGAACTTTCTGATAGAAAATTAATTTAAATAGATACCTACTTTTTGGATAGATAATTTTTCGATTGAACAGTGGTTTCCTTATGCAGAATGGAAATCTACCGAAAATTTTTATATATCGATAAATCATATGCTGGAGACTTGATGAGATTACTGAGCATGTAAAAAATATTGGGACTAAAAAAATTTTGACCACTTTTCAGTAATTTATAAAAAAATTTGGAATATTAAGTATTTTTTTAAAAATAACGACTACTAAGAATATTTTTCTGAAAATCATATTACAAAAATGGTTTTTTATATCATATATATTTTTAAGTTGTCAACAATTTTAATTAAATTAAAAATATTTTAATTATACTGCGAGATTGTAGTAAATAATCAAAAACAATTATTGATTTAAAAATATTGAATAGATCTAACAAGATATTGTATCGATCACATGTAATTGTTGTGTGTTACTGCATCCTGCACTATATTATATAATATTATTTAGTTAATACATCAATTATTATTCATGGTAATCGGTATTAATTTTTCGTAATATATTATATAGAAGAATGATGGTGGCAGGTACCTATACTCACTACAGGAAATGACGATGTTATGGTCTGTGAGGATATAATTGATGGACTTCGTAGATTCATTTTAGCGTATGATGGGGAAAAATCAATAATATCGTCGAATGGTTAGTCGTATATTTTTATTTTCGTAAATAGATATAATACATTTGGTAGTAGTTAGTTAATGTTAATTATATATAGAATATATAATATAATATTATAATTGTGATACGCAATAAGTATATTATTATATTTATTAATATTATTCTTCTTTTTATTATTATTAATATTATATTAATAATAATATATAGACATACATATCTATATATATAGGTATATAGATTATATAAAGTGTTCGTATATGATCGTTACAGTTCCCCGTGATCTCACTGTTATTTCACTGTTATTCTGCCGTTAATCTACTGTTTAA
The DNA here is from genome assembly GCA_025469235.1 of Pemphigus obesinymphae. Lineage (NCBI taxonomy): Eukaryota > Metazoa > Arthropoda > Insecta > Hemiptera > Aphididae > Pemphigus > Pemphigus obesinymphae. The sequence goes on from JAIPRL010000135.1 coordinate 124,982, forward strand.
TCTCACTGTTTATCCACTGGTTCTGTAATGTTGTAACCACTGTTATTGTAATGTTATCACTGTTAAATCAATTGTTAATCATCTGTTTGTCGGTGTTCATTCACCGTTATTTAACTGTTATTTCACCAATATTATTAATACTGATATTAAACTGTTAATTCACGGTTAAATCCACTGTTAATCCACTACGATCACACTGTTAATATAATGTTATTACTGTTATAATATATCTGTTATCCCACGTATCATGTTATAACCGATATATCACTGTAAATTGATCGTTAATCCACTGTTATCATACTGTTAATCCATTATTATTATAATGTTATCACTGTTAAACCAACTGTTAATCATCTGTTATGTCGGTGTTAATTCACCGTTAGCACACTGTTATTGTACACTGTTATTGTCCATCTACTGTTATATTGTACTGTTTTAGCCACTGTCAGTCCACTGTTATTCTCCATATCTGTACTTATCACTGTTTCTGTCGCTATCTAAAAATGATTAAAGGGGGACAGTTAAAAAAAAATAGTTAATTTAATTCTATTACCTATTATTTAATATTTTAATCCGTGTATTATATCTTTTTTAAATTCAAATTACCTTCCATAACAATACCTGCTGATGTATTATAACGTTTTTATTGATATAAATATAAATATATTAATGATTTAATAAATAAATTAAATTTAAAGGATTTAATACATTTTTCCCGTTTTTCACGCATCGTTGTAAAACCAATAAATCCCATGTTACTTACAAAAATCTAAATCTAAAATTAAATCCTATAGATAGAATTTGTTTTTAAATTATATTTAGGTATATAACTTCGAAATACTTTCTCTAAAACATAAAAAAATAAAAATAAAAAAATATATTTAATATTTATATATATATATATATATATATATATTATATACCATTCGTCAATATTTTTTACCAACATTTTTGGTAAATGATCAAAAAGCGGGATAATATTTTTTGGGGGGCTAAGTCCTCAAAGCCCACCTAGTTAAGAAAATAAATAAATAAATTGAATGTTTGTATATTGTATAAGTAGGTACCTATAATGCCCACACATTTATATTATGATTGTTGTGATCGCGAGCTCACCGTCATCGTTATTTGTATGTGTGTGGTGTCATCGTTGTCATTTTTTTTTCTTTATTAATATATTTTTTTTATAACCTTGTTTCTATACTGCATCTTGTCTCATTTGTGTACAGTTTTATTTTTATCCCTTGAATATTGTTTAAAAATATCCATTAGATATTGCTTGTGGATATCCATAAATGACTAAAAAGCGGACATTTGGATATTTAATAGATATCCATTGGACATACAAAAATTTCCATTGGCTATTTAGGATATCCACAGAGTATATCCTTCGTATATTCATTAGATATATTTGTGCTGTGTGGGATACCTAATTTATATTAAATAAAACATTTGAAATAAATTTGTTGTCTTTCTCTAATCAATTGAAAATATAGGAAATTTATGTTTGGCATTCTTATCACAACTTTGTCATTTCTAATGTTAGAGTAAATTTACCTATTACAAAATGTACAAATGAGTTCATTATAATGTCGTCTATTTTTTAAAATTTTTATTCTAAAGAGGAATATATCTATTTAAAATGTTTAATTATTGGGTTTTAAAAATAGTTAAATTTCTTTACAAAATGATGCTACGGCATACATTAGTAGCACCGGGACTCCTCGGACTAAGCAGGAATCCTTGTACAATCCTATAAGTGTCCTCTAATTGCCTGCAATGAAGGTTTCGTGAAATTAAAGGTATATAGAAATGCCCGTAAAATAGTATACGATAATATAGACACGGCAAAAGACGGGAAATTTTTGAATCGCATTGCAAATTTAATAAATGTTCGATCAAACTCTGCATGATTTCAAAGTGTGTTATACACTCCGGTATAGACCCTCGACACTATCCAGAGAGTATATGTCCTCCCTTGGCCCTCCAATGGGCAATAAATAGCAAAAATTGGGCATCAAGAACCACGACGAGGCGCTAGATCCACTTCCCTTTGAGTTATGAGAAATCCAAAATTTGGTATTGGAATACTCAAAAAAGTGACATTTAGTATTAGGTATGTTATATAATAGTATGCTACTGGTCGGAGCTCGTTCTGACTTCATAGTGATTTAAATAATGTCACCTTTTTTTGTCGTGCCTGTAATCATATACCATTATTCGAGCATTTATGTACCCACAATTCCAATTACATTTATATCATTGGAGTGTAGCTCGGACGGTTAAGCTTGAGTACAAAAATTGTTAAGCAAATGATAATTAGAGGTTTAAATCTAATCGCCGGAATTAAGAGGAAGCAATATGGTTTGAACGTGTGTTAAGGAACACACGTTCAAAACACGGGGATAAACATCTTATTCATGCATTTTCAATAGTACATGTTGTATAATTATCGTAAGCGTTTTTGGTACCAATAAGATAAGGACTTAAAATATGATCGTATACCAGTTTTTTTAAATTTTATTTGAAATTGTAGTTTATAATATACAATTTTGAAAATGAGATTATTTTATATTTTTCAACGGTTCATACAACATCGTAGAATTAATTAATCGCAAAGTGCTGGCATTGATCATAATTCATAGTTCATTGTCTCATTTTTCTATTTAAAACTAAAATCGTTAATCTACGATAATTGTACAATATGAACTATGGAACTATGTGATAAAATTTTTTATATGTGTTTTTTTAAACAAATATCGTAATTACACAATAATAAAAAGTGGTACTAACATAGGAATACTTTTTAACTACTTTTAAAATATGATCTTAAAATATTCTTTAATTGTTGGATTTTAATTTTTCTTAAAATGTAATAAAAATTGCCTATACAAATACAAAATCCCTTAAAAACGGGTGTGTGGCAATGTGACATCCTCTTAAGATTTATTGCAAAATGTACAGGAAAAAAAAAAGAATTATTCGTGAACATTTGATGTGTCTGAGGAGTGTGCACTGAGGGTAAGTAAATGCAGTTCGATCGTCGATTCTGAAGTTGGCAATATTTTACGAATTTTCAATCATCTCGCGTCGTGAGGGGGGACAATCCAACGTCATTTGGTTTATTGATTAAAAAGCGAGATGTTTTCCGGTTAATGTTTAAAATTTGACCGGATCGTTGAACAACGGATTTTGATACGGTATATTTGGACCTCGGTCCACTTTTGGGACCACAAGTCAAACCGAATAATTAGCGCCTGTATCATCAAAATCCTATCTTATGGCATACGAGTATTATATCGTGCCACGGCATGTATTCAATACACGACGATTGTTCCGCATGATTTACGTGCATATTGGTATATTAATATAATATTTTCGTTCCACATGAACACGGTATGTACACTCACTCGGACGTGCGTTGGTAAATTTAAATTCATATTACACGATAGTTACATGATTCGTGTGTGATAGGTAATAAATACAATAATTTACCAAGCCTATTGGCTCTATCACGTCTCGTCTTATAACATTATCGCCGTAAACATTGGGATAGAATTTGTGCATGTAAAGTTAAATTGACTTTCACTATACTTTGTACGGACAGAATGTTATATTATTTCTTTTAGATACGAGTATACCCGTATCACAATTTGAATAGACTGCGGAAATCGTTAAGGCAAACGACGTACGTCGTACATAATATAATATTATGAGTAGGGCCCGGATTTAGGCGTTTGCATATTGCATTTTAATAGTCCAAAAATTAACTAACTAATTTATGAATTTGAATTATAGTCAATAGATCTTAAATACAAAGTTTTATTTTGCATATTATGCCATTTTTGACATGTATCTAGTGTATATTTATGTATTTTGTGATATTTCATTATACGATATAGGTACCTAAATAGTTTTCAAATGTATATTATTATTATTATTATTATTATTAATATTTTGGTTGTATTTCTTTTTCTAACAAATATTTACAGTATATTTTAGTATGGATGTGAACGGGTCTTACAATTCACGTATTTTTGAAAATTTGTTTTCTTATCTTATTTTTGTATAATATTATAAATGTATTTTATCTACGTTCTACCTGTCTATACTCTATATTCTATAGTTTTACGACTTCCCGTATAGCTGCACGTGTTTAGGAAACCCGGTGTAACAGGAAAATTTTTCCCCATACATTTTTATCGGGGGGGGGGGGGATAAAAAAACAGAAGTAAGATTTGCATTAGAATATTTTTATTCAAATATTTAATACAAATTCAAAACTTTTAAATATTTAAAATACTTATAAATACTTTTATAACATAATACATAATGTCGAGACTAGAGAGAACAGTTCAGGAAATGCAACCCGTAACTGAAATAGCTAACTTTTAATACGAAGACAAAAAAAATTAATTTGTTTAAATTATGTTTGGAAACTACATTATAATATAACTTTACCAAACAGGTAAAAATTGCCTGAAGTGAAATAATAATTTTATTTAGAACATAATGTAATACCTATCATAATGTATGAATTGTATTCCTAATATATAGGTAGGTAACTATATAATGTATATATTATATTGATATAGGTTTTTATTCCGCAGCTAGATCGGATTTTCTACGCAAACCAAGGTACATGTGGTCGCATCGAAACGATTTGGTTTTAACACATTTGAAACTCTGTTTATACTGAAAACCAAGTACTTCCTACGCCAAATGTCTCTTTGAGTTTTCGATCTCCGAGCGAACTGAAACGGATTCGATGACACCGTTCAGATGAAAAACTAAGGCTTTCACATGTGCCTGGGTTTACGTTGGAAATCCGGTCTGGACGCAGCTTTATGTATGTTATATAATAAGCAGGGCTGGTGCTAAAAAATATTTTTGGAGGGTCGTCAGAGTAATATTTTGCCGCCTTATTTTTCCAAAAAATTTAATAAGTAAAAAAATAATCAATGAACCGTTTGAAATACTTCCTTTAAAACTGTATAAATAAGCAAAAAAAAGCCATCAACTTTTTTTTGATTTGGTCGACTAAATGCTTTAGTATTTATAATAATATTATTTGAATATAAATTTATAGTAGGTATTAACATATTGTTCGTTACTTAGCAGATTTTATGGGGAGGGGGAACTATAACACCATACAAATTAAAAATGAATCTTGTATGAATTCTTTAATAATTTTATTATTTTTTATAATTTCTTTTATAAATTCTTTATTTTTTTTTTTTATTAAATTATGATTCTATTTTATTTTTACATTTCCCTATATATATTAATAATAACTGGTAAATGGTAAATATATAAATAACAAAAAGCGATTAAAATACTATTAAAAAATAAATAATTTAAAATGTTATAAAAATTAAAATTAAATAGGTATATCATGACAATTGAAGTCTTCTTCCTTTCTGTGTACAATCTGTATCAAAGTGGGTGATTTTATCAAACTAATTTTAAAAATTCTCTCTATATGTAATAGAGCTAAATTACATAGTTTTTCTTGGCCTATTGTACTTTTAGTCAATTTTTTAAGACGGCGGAGAGACGAAGAAATCCGTTCACTAGAAGCAGAACTTATTGGGATTGACGAAAATGTTTGAAAATATTATATATATTTTGAAATATAACAAATAATTCTTTTGTTAAAAAAAATTAGGGGTTCCTCAAAATTTTCATTAATGTTATTTAATGAATACATTTTCGAAAATAGTTTTAATTCCGCCTTTAAATAATATTTTTCAATGTAATAGGTATTACAAACTTCTAAAATGTATTCATTATTGTAATTTCTGGTATTTAAACAACTATAAAGAGTGTTAAGTGTTCTTAAATTTTTTTCTAAAAATCTGGTTTTTATGTCATTAATCATAATATCTAACGCAGAAAAATAAATATTAATTTAAAAATAAGATGATACATCATTTTCTATAATAAAAGCTTCACTGCCGCCCAATCTATTGGATATTCTTCTTTTTCTTGGAATTTTTGGAAGTGCAATATTTTCTTTCACACCAATTTCTTGGTTATTTTTTATAATAATATATATAAAATATATTATTATATTATATTATATAATAATATTTTATATTATTTCTTGGGTTTTGTCCAAATTGTTTAAAACTATTATCACTCAAAAGAGATTGTAGTTCTACAAGAATAGCATTTGCCAAAGTTTTAGCAGTTGAATAGTTAAAAATTGTTTTTTTTTTGAAAATGGAACGATAAGCTACAAGTTAGTTGAAGAATTTTCATTAATTTTAGACAAAAAATAAACTCAAATTTTTGAATATTATTTAATATTGAATCTGCATTCGGTCCATAAGTAACATCTGTATCATTTATCTTTTCTAATGTTAAAACAATGGTGTTTCCTAGCGTAACAGTAGATTTTATCCCCCAAAAATGTTTACCGGGGGGTTAAAATCACCTAAGCTAAAACGTTGTATTCCCATGTTTAAATACGTGTTTGAATATTTAAAACAAATACTTTACAAACCTTATTGAGCAACTTTTTAATTTTGTATTTATCATTATTTAAATATTTAATATTACCATACGTGGCAGGTATTTTACATCACATATTCACATTCTTATAGAAAATCACTAAACTTGGTCCATTGTTAAAATAAATAATGTACTTGTAAATAACATTTTATTACATTGTATAAGTTATTATTTATTTTGTCATAATATAACATATTATTATTATTGAACACATCATGTTCATTATTATTTAATTCTTATGACACTAAAGCAGTGTGGCGGCGCGACGCTCGGTATGGAATTCGAGGAATAATAACGAATAAGCACTTAGATTTTTTTGTTGCAAAAATGCGTACATATTGTGATTACATGAAGTACTGACATATTTCGATTATAATTTGAATACGAATTTTAATAATTTTCAATTTATAGTAAGTAGGTACTATTAATATTATTATAATCAATAATCCCATGAACAATATAAAAAATAATGGGAATATTATAAACTGTGTTTTGTTGGAATTATTATTTTGATAAATTAATTAATATAAAGTTCATTATAAGTGTACAAATAACGTTATAATAAAATCTTAAATATTTTGCTTAAAAACGGAGACAACAAATGTAGGAGTAGCGTCGTATTTAAACGTGCAGGTGGGACAATTTCTCTCCAAAAGTCAGATTCTATTTTCCTCCACGAATAAAATATAATTTTCCTCTATTGTCTTTTTTCCTCTAAAAATTAATTAATTTATGTATAATATATAAAAAAAACTATACATAGTTTTTTACATTTTTTTTTACAAAAATAAAATACATAAAAATTACAATAAAAAAAAAATCAAGTAAAATTTGTTTTAATATTATTTTAGAAATTTAGTATATTTATTATTTATTAGTATTGAATTTTCAAGTAAGTATATTAGATTTATGACGAATTATTTCGAAAAATAAAAATATAACAATAATATAAAAAAATCAATTTGTATGTTTTAATTTATATTTTGTCTTTTTCGTTAGGTATTAATATTAATTATGTAATATAATATAGTATAAATTAATTATAAATACCTATGTGTTTCCAAAAGTTTTTGATGAAAATGGACAATAAACGTATATAATCAGTGGAGGAAAATGGATATCTACGGCCAAACGTACCTATAGCTATACGTTTAAATAAATAATATGTTTAAATAAATACATATGGAATGTATAACTTCTGAACCACTTGATCGATTGAGTTCATATTCTTACAATATAATATATATATTTGTATTGTCGAGACGATGGTTCATAGCTATGGTAAGACCTGCTATGTGCGCCATAGTCAAGTTAATCTCTAATTTTATATTTTTGAATAAAAATAGGTTTGGTATATGTTGTCGTCCGATAGATGGCACTACTTATTTTCTCATACATTGAATTTTGACATGATATTTCTGTGTTATTACGTTAATCAATTCACCATTTTCATTAGTTATCGTTAAAAAAGGAAATTAAATATAAATTATTAAAAGAAAACCAAGTGATATTTTAATCAAAATAAAAGGTAAATGGTTTAAATAAATATCTTGAATAATGTAAAGTTACACTGTGATGTGCCTATGCAATGCACACAATGGTTCTATACCTATATGCCGGCATTTCAATCTAACCTCAATCAACAGTCAATTTTTAATACAATTTTTAATTTCTTAATATAATAAAAACGTATCCCGGAAATCACAAAAGCTATTCAAACCATATTCACACCATTGATTCGGTTGGTGCTCTAATTGTTTTTGTTTTTATTATAGGTACCGTCAGGTCAGGTGGTGTTGATGCGGCGTTAGGTCGACAATTCATATTTATGATATATATATATTATATTTAGGTATTTCAGTGTGTATGGTTGTGATTTATAGCTTCAAAAACCAATCGACCAAATTTGACGAAAATGTCAGAGATTGTTTTTAGAGATACCTATACCAGAAAGGAACTATAAACTGCAGTATAAACTATCATATAAATCATAAGATATCATATAAAAAATATATATGATTAAATACATTCAATTCCTTTTATATAATACAAACTTTTTTGAGTATGAACTTACTGACTAAAGCAGAATTTACTCTAGCACCATAATTAATTATTTATATGTATATGGTTGACGGTTTTTCTCTATACTTGTTGGTTTATTATCTCTATCTTCTACTTCCCCTATAGTTTTTCCCATAATGTCTAGGAACTTTATCACTTGTCATTTGAATGTAAGCTTGTATTATAATTGGGAAGTGCTTTGATACTAAGTTAATGGCTTGCTCTTAGGAAATTTTCGGAGAGTCGAATGGTTCTAGCTCCACCATCCAATAGTGGAAGTGTTCTTAGAAACCGGTTGTGATTGGTTTTATTTCCGGCTTCGGAGCATTTAATAAAAATTTCCCAATGGTTGTGTTCCGAAAAGAAATGTTTTAGAAATAAGTTTCTGAACGATTCGATGTCTGTTGTTACATCCTTTACCATCGAAAACCATTTGGTTGCTTTTCCTTTTAGATTATTTTCTAATATTAAATTAGTTGTTCTGTCGCAGATATTTTTTTATGTACGAAGTATGTTTAAATCTCTTTTAAAAATATCTTCGGATGTTCTTCTGGCCTTGTCCCGGAAAACGTTGGTGGCGATATTTCTACTTGTGTTTGCCTTTCGGCTATATCGCTGTGTTTTTCGGGCTTGAACATATTTAGTTCCATTTTTATTTCTTTCATTTCTTTTTCGAATTTAATTTTTCTTATGAATGTTCTTGTTTCGGTTTCATTCATCAATAATTTTAATTCTTTGTACTGTTTCTTCTGTTTGTCTTCAATTTCTATAACATTTTTTTTGTAACAATCTTTTTTGTCTTTTCTAGTGCTTTTTAAATCTTTTCCATCGTTTCTTCCAATGTGTCTGTTTGAGATGTACTTGAAGTTCCCGACGTAGATAATTTAGGTTGTTTACTTTCATTTTGATTGTAGTTCCAGGGTTTTATGTAGGTATGCATAAAATTAGTTTTTAGTTTCTTATTTTGCATGTAGCATCCTCTTATAATTGTGCCGTACTACTTTCTTTTCTGAGTAAATTAAATCTCAGAAGATGCTATTTATTTAGACACTCAGTAGTTTTAGCGTAAAAGTGCATTATTACCAAATTAAAGATCAAGACTTTATCTAAATTTTAACTTGGGTGATTTTTGATAAAATATTTTTAGCCAAAGTTAAAGCCATTATGGTTAATTGTAAAATTAAATGTCCTATAACTGTTTTTAATTAAATAAAAAGTAACCTTTGACAAAACTTAGACAAACTCATGATTTTTAATTTTATATAAACGCATTTTTGTACTGAAACTGCTCAGTTTCTTAGAAAGTGTATTTTCTGAAACATGTTTTTACAAAAAAAAATAGCTAATAAGTTTAGGGATATAAAAAAATATAAAAAATAACACTATTACAGTTTGTTTTAGATACTTTAAATAAGAGTAGGTAATAATAGTGTGATAAGAGTGGCAAACTAAGAAGTCGGGAGGTGCCCAGACATGGAGGACAATCCTCCCCAAATTATATCACTGAGATAATGGACAGAATACATGACTTAAATCATGAAGGACATGAATATGAAAAAAATTAAAGGACCGACAAGAATTAAGCTACAACATGGGGGCGTGGAAAGCTGAAACAAACTTATCTATAAGGATTTATGACGAAGAAGAAGTTACTTCTTTTGGTAATTATAATAATAATTTAACGTAGATTTTTTTATGAAATTAAAGAAGTTTGATAACGTTTTGAAAAATTAAAAATATTGAGCGTGCTCAATCGTAATACCAAAAGCAAGTTAAATAAAAGTACCGGGTTCAATTGTATAGGTTTGAAAATAAATGGAAAATAATAACGAAAAAAACACCAATAAAAAAATATAGCTATTATAATATTAAATATATATATATATATAATATAGTAGTCAAAAACAAATTGTTTTCAATATTTTCGATAGCATTATCTGCAGAGTGTAGGTGTACTTAAATTCAAACGAACAAGTCTTCATAATATTCATAACAGTAATATCTGCGGCGTTTTAAGATTCATCACTGATCACTGAAACGGAGAAACTACATTATTATTATAGTTAAATGAACAATTTGGAAATTAATTTTTAAATTCGAAAATAATTTAATATATTCTTGCTTGAAAGTATATATGCGCATATATTATATAAATACTGTAGTTCAACTGCACATTAATGATACAGTCAGCTATAAAATGTTAAAACTTCAAACTCGAATCCGTGTATTTTGAACAAATTATAAATGACATCCTGTATAGTTGTTTATTGAACGTTTTGTTCATTTTTTCTTCCATTTTTTTTTCTTTCAGAAAGTATGTAGATACCTAAATGAAGTATTACATGTTTTAGATTCCGATCAGATAGTGCGAGATAACTGAGAATGGGTACGATTTTTTTCCTTTTCATCAGTGGACGTATTATTTTTGGGTAGGTTTAACTTAATTATATTACTCACAGAATTTCACAAAAACTGACATATTATGTTGAGCTTTATATTCGAATCGGACAATGCAGGTGATACCTACTTGGAAATTTTTAATAGTTTTCAGAGAAAATCGAACCAGTGAAATTTGCTGCAAACACGTTTTGAACAAAATATATATATATTTTTACTATAGCACCGGTTATTAACCTATAGAAGTATATATGCCCACCTTATGTATATAGCCATACATTTTTAGGCTAATGCGTATATGACCTACACTTATTGGGTGACCTATAATAAAATACTTATATAGTTCATTGTAATATATTATTATGTATACCTATATAGATACCTACATCGTGTAAGTAGGTAATAAATTCATTCCGCTACTGCAGTATAATATATTTTTCCTTTAATTTACGAATTATATTTACTTACTAGTGACAAATAAATTTCATTAGGTATAAATATACTAGACATAGTATAGATTGTATCTTTAATAAAATATTTAAAAAAAAAATCCACATATTAGTAAAACAACTATAATAAAATAATATGTTTGCGAGCGTTCTTTTTTTAATATAATATATAGGTGGAAAAAAAAAATAATTTTTTTTTGATTGTATTTATGATTAATTGTATTTTAATCAACCGATCGCATAAAATGTTCGAGTTTACCTGTAAACTATTATATTACATATATTTTTATTTTAATGTCCCGCCTGCACGTTCTTTGTTATTTGGGATTTTATATAATGTATAATGTATCTATACTGCACCGGCTTATATATAAGCTATATATAATTATATATAATTATATATATATAATTAAGTACCTGTGGTACTTAATTATTTTAGATCTTACATGTTTACACTATTACATTTATACATAATATATGAAATAGCGTTATTAAAATGGCGAATTCTAAAATATAAATATATCATATTTTAATCTCAAAATTATTGTTATATTATAGGTAGTTTTAAAATATCTTCAATTTATAATAGGGTCAATATAACAATGTAAGAATGTATAGGGGTATGACCGGTTTGTGCCAGAAAAAAAAAATAGTTAGGTAGGTACTTATTTCCATCGACCATTTGCGCTATATGTATACTACATTGCACCTATAAACCATTTCGGTCGTATAGGTACCTATATATAAACCGAGCCTGGTTGAAAATATATCGTCCAATTTTCTGGTTGATACATCATGTTAAGTACCTAATAAATACTAGGTATACTTAAGTAACAGGTTAAATTAAAAAAAATATGTGTTTTTAGCGCAAACGGGAATTTGACATTTTCATTTTTGTCGCGAACGGGTAATTCCCGAATGTATAATCACTATAGTCCATCGAAAACGCGATAGTGCCAATTTTAATTTAATCACATATGACATAGATTATAATACTATATTTTATTAAACATTATTTCTACTAAAAATGTACAATATTTATTTGACAATGTAATAAAAGTTTGAAAAAAAAATTTAACAATTTAGGTGCAATTGATTCTCAGTTTACATGGTAAAAATCGATGAAAAGTCTATATTGCTATAAAATCAATAATCATGGTATAAGAGAATGTTTAATATATCTAGTCAGTAATTTTGAAATGATGATGGTCTCTAGGGTTACATATAAAATTATGACTTTGACAATCAGAATATGTAAATGTAAAGCCTATAAATATTGTGCAATTCTATAGGTGTTATATTATAGTTTAACGTGTAATAATAAATAATTATGGTATGGTTTTTTTTAGTTAAAAATGAGAATTTTTTAGCTTATTTTAGAATAAAATTGTATATATTTTTAATAATATAATATTGATACTTGATAGGTATATATAGTACATACCTACCCTAATAATCATATATCAATATAATTGTATAATAATAATAATAATACTTAATTTGTTATTTAATATAAAACAACATAATGATTATACTATAATAGGCATCGGCACATCGGTTACAGTAATTATTATTTTCTGTTTTATATTTGATTTCGATCTCGTTGACTTTTTTGCTATCTTAAATCATATTTTATTTGATTAAAGTATCCTGCTAAATTCGTAGTGCTAATGCTAATGCGACATCATTATAAAAAAAATATTTTATTTTGTTGTTGTAATTTAAATATATACATACATTACCTAACTATATAGTAACCAATCATACATGATGATACATATACTTTTATGTTAGAAACTCCGAATTTTGTTTTGTATTAATTATAATATTATATAGGTAGTTGCATTTTTTTATGTCTGTTTTTATGCATTTTATTTTTATATTTAATCGATTGCTATTTCGCAGTTTGTTTGTCCATACTTTTTTTTTTTAAATACAATTTCCATTTTTTTCTATTCCAATGATCTGAATTTTTAATATAACTAATTTAATGCAATAATTAACATAACATTATATTTAAAAAATTAATGATTTTTCTACTCTTATTATTATTGAAAACGTATAATATTTATATAATTGTTTAAAGTTTGAAATTTTACGAATCATACTATATTGTTTTTAAATAATATAAAAAAGGCAGCAAGTTGGGGTGGATGCATTTCGCTCCTCAGGTAAGATGTTGGTAGTGGATTTATTCAATTTAAAAGTATTGATAAATCATTACATTCTATAAAAACGATTTTGAGCGGAGCTTAATAAATATGTAATATAAATAACTATTACCAACCTATTAAAAAAAAAAAATTTTAATTTCAAGACGTTACCATATAATATATATTATTTTAGTTAATTATATATAGTAACCATGGCCACTTTATTTGTTATTTTTCCATTTATAACAATTTTAAGTCATATAAGGTAGTTTTTCTTTACATTTACTATTGGAAAAATGAAAAATTACCTCTTGAAAGTGTCATTTAAATGAATTTTCCATCAATATCTATCTAGAAAAAAAATAAACATCAATGTCAAACCAATAGACTCTTCGCTCTTTACAAAACCTAATAGTATTATAATTGTACCTTATAAGGTATAATAAGACTTGAAAGTCGAAATACAAATCTATATTTTTAATTATTTAAAAAAAATAATTACTAACAGTGGTTTTTTTACTGCTTCTTCCAATTGGTGATGAACAAAGTAAAACAAAAACCAAGACTATGGTAGCCTCGATCTTGCTATTGGTTTTGGTTTTGTTGACTTAGTAGAAGTAAGTCTTGGCGTTGATCTTGGCATTGCATGCAAGATTCTTGCATTTCACTTTATTTTACCAAATTTATAATACAAATAATAATGTAATACAAAATTCATTATGTTCTCTTCGCTCATGTTTAGTATAGTACTTATACGATTCATTATATTATAATATAACGAATACAATACTGTATTGTGCGTATTGCTGTAATAGAGGTATATATGAAAACATATAATTTTCGAAAACTCAAAATTGAATACTGCTCATATCAAGTTTATTTTCTAAAAATTTAATTTTTTTACATTATATATAATATAATATGTACCTATATAATAATATGATACACAGTATTAATTAGAAAACAATTTTGATTTTAAATGTCTTAATACTAATAATGTTTTTATTTAGTAAGTATGTATATGTTTTTAATGCTAAGGATGAAGAATTTGTTTTCTTTAGTATACAAAACATAACTTATACATTTGTTTAAAATATAAATGCGGTTTGGCTTATAATACTAACAGATAAGAAGTATCAAGTAGGTATAAAATATTTTAACAACTTAAAATAATAAAAACAATATTTACAAAGGGATGTATTTATATGTACACAGCATAGGTAATGGTGATGTGATTAATTGAAACAATTCAGTCTTCATTTTTTCTTGTATCCGCCATGACCGTGAGAATCATGGTGTTCCTCGTGATGATGGTGGTGTTCTTCAATCGGGAACCATTCGGATATCCACACAGGCTTCCAGATTTTCTTCCACGCTGGTAGCCAGATTTCTTTCCAGTCTGGTACCCAGATCTGTTTCCAATCCTCTTTCCATTCTAATTTCTTGTCTGGAATCCAGATTTCGTGTTTCTCTGTCTTCCATTCTTGTTTCCAGTCCTCCTTCCACTGGAGTTTCTTATCTTGGACCCAGATTTGTTTCTTCTCAGTGCGCCAGATTTGTTTCCAATCTTCTTTCCATGCTAGCTTCTTGTCCTTCACCCAAATTTGTTTCTTTGCTGGTTTCCAGACCTGTACCCAGTCTTCTTTCCATTCAAGTTTCTTGGAAGGTACCCAAATTTGTTTTTTCACTGTCTTCCACACTTTCTTCCAGTGAGTCTTCCACACGACCTTCTTCTTCCACAGGTCATGTGCTTCGTATTCCCATCCATGGTAGTCCTTGCCAAGATGTTTGGATCCAGGTACGTATGCCTTCACTAATTCTGGTACTTCAATCTTGTGCCAGTCCGGCACTTGTTCTTCTTTCCACGCTGGCACTTCAATGTGCTTCCACACCGGCTTGTACACTTTCTTCCAGTCAGGTACCTTAATGTCTTTCCAGGCTGGTACTTCGATGGGCACCCAGTACGGCTTGTAGATTTTCTTCCAGTCCGGTACTTTCACCTCTTTCCAGGCCGGCACTGAGATCGGGACCCATATGGGTTTGTATATCTTTTTCCAAACCGGAACGTGCACTTCCTTCCATCCTTGTTTCTTGGTTGGCACCCATATTGGCTTGTAGATTTTCTTCCATGACGGTTTCCAGATTTGTTTCTTGCCTGGCTTCCATGTCTTTACCCAGTCGGGCTTCCAGATAAGCTTCTTCTTCCAGTAGCCTTTTAGTTTTTCGTGGTGATGATCGTGGTGTTCGTGAACATCGTGATGATGGTCGTCGCCGCCGCCACCATAACTATGGTCCGGAACTCCGATACGACTTTGCGCTACTGCGTCGGCCGGTTGCCTGTATATACATAATAACAATTCATGTCACTCTAAATTTTACAATATAATTGTGAAATTTCATCCAATCTGATATGACTATTTTGTATTTAACACGGTGTAATATAATATATCAATATCACCAATATTATATAGCATCTACGCCACGTACAATATCCATTCATCAACAAACAATTATTATACGTGTATCTAAACGTGATGTATATATACATGCATATGTATTTACAATCGTTTTTTTCCGAGTTCGATTTTCTATCATTGTTAAAAATATGCATTATGAAAATTCGGCGCCATATAAATATATACGCTGCCTTGTATTTATTGTCATCGTCCTCGTATTGAAAGTCAATAGTCATATACACAAATACATGTCAAATTTTCACAGTTTTCTCTCTCTCTATATATACAATATACATATATGTATATTGTATACATAATAGTGTACCCTTTGTAATTTATTCAGTAAACAATATTTATTATTGTGAAAATATAGAAGTGACGGAATTTAAAAAGGGGAAGTCCTCTGCAAAAGGATCAGTTTCACATGGATTTCTCTCGGTTAAAGACCGATGGCCGCGGTCATTATCATTTCATGCGTATACCTATATTTACTCCCACATTGCACGCATTGTCGTGATTTTACTATTTTAGCCGTGTAGAACAATTTAAAGACGCCCGGGGATATGTGCTACGTGAATTATGAGAGTAATAAAAGCAAATACTAGTTTTCGTATTAAAATATATTATTATAATTATTATTTAATGCGTGTGGTCCCCGCAATGGCGTTCGGGTGAAAACGCATGATCATCGTTTCGCTCTACATCAGAAGTCAAGTCGTAAACCCAAGACGAAAAATAATGTACTTAAGCCCAAACGGAGTGCCGATAAATATCAAAATCGGGTGAATATTCTACGAAAATGCGTATTTGAAAAATAAATATCGCGGAATATTTGAAAGAATTGTGTTTATGTACCTAATATACGAGATATTTGAAAAATTGACGGCATAACTATTGAACCGGATCATAACTATAGAAATAATTATTATCATACCAAACTTTAAACGGAATTATTTCGGAAATATACTTTGTGAATAACAGGACAAAATCGGAAAACACAATTTTAGGTTGAAAATATTATTGTTGTATTAAACCGGAAGGAATTTCGTACTATATACGTATGTATTGCAGATATTCGATTTTTTGTCAGCAAAATGTCGACAAGATCTGTCGAAAAATATCCAATTATCGAATTAAATTATTATTTAGTCAGGCTTATACTCACTGCAGACCGGACGTTGGCTGGTAGTCGATCAGTGATTTTTTGTCACGTCTATTTGCCGAAACGTTTCCGTCTGGGAAGGCCACTTGCTGTCGCGGCAAGTCGAGCGCTTTGGACCAAACGAGGGTAACATTGACGAGCAGCGCGAGGAACACCTGTATGTGCAAAAAACGAGTATCTCTTCTATGTTAATTGTCAAAAAATAAAAAATGGATACGCATTTCGCTACTTTCACTGCGTGCAGCAGCAGCAGCAGCAGCAGCAGCAGCAGTGTACCTGTAGGTATATAGAGTTGTTTAGGTACACCGAGGGGAATAAATATGTGTAATATTTCCCGTGTACGCACAGTATTTAATATATTATATATATATATATATATATGCTATAAAAACTACTTCGGTAGGAGGTACCTATGTAGTTCTAACATCCGGAAATCACGACTAAAAGTTGAACTCGACTTTCACTCGCTCGTTTACAAAACGCACGCAGTAGATATATAGTGGCCGCGCGGCGCTACCCATGTGATATATTTATTTTGTTTTTCCCTCCAAATCTTGTTGCGCGAGCGCGCGAATAGAAGGTCTGGACATAGTGCCTGCTGGCGTTAGTGAAAAACGCCAAAACCAGTTTTCCACTCAAAGTCGCTATATACTATAATAATATATTTTGATAATATGTATTCGTGTGTTTCCAGTAATTATTAAAATTATACTGTTATAATAGATATCAGAAAAATAAAATGAAAAAAATTACGAAAAAATTTGTAAAAATGTATAAATATACATACATTATTGGTATATAATCGGTAGTTTAACCAGTAAGTACCTATAACATAGGTGTTTAATATACAAGTATTTAAACACATTAATATTATAATGTAAAGTAGTTAATTATACATTTCGATTGATTCGTTAAAAATATAATATATTATAATATATATATATGTATATGGTCCATGTGATATTATCTATTTATATATGTCGCAACTATAAGTGAAAGCATCAGTGTATAAATGTACGAAAAGAAGCGCAATTTGTTGTATATTTTTTCAATGTCTTCTAGCTTTTTTTTATGTAATAATTAGTGTAAGAGTAGAGGTACCTCTCGACACATCGATCACGCAAATGCGATCCGATATCAAAAGGTGAAAGTGTACGATTTGAATCCCTTGAATATTACGCGCGCTGCACGACGGGTCGTATAGGTGTATAAAATATCGAATATATTATATAGTTATTCTGGACGATATATTTAATATTATTATTATTATTTGTTATACAATATCTGTGTCATTTATGCGTAACTATCCGATGACCCGCTGGGGCACAATGAATCCGATAATGACGTGCAGAAAAATCAAACCGTGTAGAAACGATATAATAATATAGTTGTTAATCGTCGGAAGAATCTCAAAGATCGTGTAATATTTCCTGGTCGAAAAATAATAACGCCTGATATATGTGCAATATTTCTCGTGTAAAACATTCGTAATAATTATTATATAGGTAGGTACATTGATAAGAAATTAAAATAGAGACCAATTATTATTATTATTCGTTAACTGCAATTGTGTTAGCAATTTATATTTGTACAATTTTTAACATACTTGGCAACAGATATAACATAGTGGGTATATATATATTATAATGATATAATTCGAATCCATTGATTCCGTTACGTTTTGTATTCATATCTGACGGATTATTATGTAATTTATACGGATTTTATAGTGTTATCGCTCGCGTGTCACGTTATTGAATTAATTATGGGTATATATTATTTTAATTATATAATGATAAAACGATTCGAACGTGTCCGGTTTCGGTAGGTATGTAGGTACGGTATATGTGACGAACGTGGTGAGAAATGTAAATTTTTCCATATGAACAATTTTTGGGTCGGTGTATAAAGATATTTGCTTTTTTAGAAAAATCTCATTTGCGGCGTGTATATAATATAATAATTATTACTCTGGTGCGTGTGTATGCGGAACTGACACATTATATTAAAATATATACATTGCACAGATGGGTCTATATAGGAAGAAACCAGTCGGAATGACCTATAACCGCGCAGGCAAATCGACAAAATGAATCGTATAAATAATGCTTGGCGAGCAAGTTTCACCACAAATCCAAAATGCCCTCGTTCGTAAAACATCAACTTGGGCACATATCCTACGGATATTATGATAGAGCTCTGTATAGTAGTTTATCTACCGTTATAATCATTGAAATTTATAAGAATTTTATTACTATAATCGCTTTTTATAAACGTACTTGCAGCTGTACCCATACGTATATAGCTGGTAATGTAAACAATATATATATATATATATTATAATATTGTTTTATTATGTTATATATTATTATAATATTATGTATGTGGTTAATGAGATAATGACGAAGCAAGTGTCTTATTACTATGATAATTTTTGTTGGAACGACTACCTAATTCATTTTTGATTACTATATAATAATGCATTTCGTGAGTCGTAGAAAATATCGATAAAATATAAAACTGTATATATATATATAGGTAGTTGTGAATCGGTGGTATATCTTTATAATCAATAATGTAGGATTTTGATATTGTGTATAGTTTTGCCATCTCTGTACCGTATAATTAATATTGTGGCCTAATATTTATAATGAAACGCCCGACGTTAAAGTTTCCGGAAGCGCACGCGGGAAAGCGCGTGAGAACTATACAATATGTATAGAAATAATAATATTTATAAACGAAAAATGGTACGGGAACGCTATATATTATTGTTGTTATTGTTTTAACTAAATATCTAACATATTATAACATATATATGCAAATGTCTACCTATTGCGGGATGCATATTATAGTGAAATTGTGAAATATAAAAATTTTCGGTCAATTCTAAAATAGGTGAGTCGAAAAGTTCGATTATTTTTTGCTAAATATTTATATAATAGATATATACTAAAGAATTTTTTATACGATACCCGAAGTATTGTTTTTACTCTTAGAAAATGAAAACAATATAATATAATATTAGGTATGCTTCCGCCGCGTCCGTTATGTGTATAATATTGAAAATGTTGGTTTGGCGCACGATTTAATAAAAAAAAAAAAATTAAAATTAACTGCATAATAGAATTTTACTTACGATCACTGATGCGCGGTTTGAATCAACAGTAAAACAATAATAATAATGATAATAATAATAATAATAATAATAATAATAATAATAATAATGATAAAATTATTGAACAACGCGAAAACACAATTGGTAATTTTGAATTTTGCACAACACAAAGTTAAAAAAAAAAAAAAAAATAATGAATATTTTTCTTCTTTTTTTTTTTTTTATAAAAAACATGCGAGTTATCGAAAAATAATTTATTTTGCACACAAATAATTAGTAAAAAAAAATGAAATATGAATAATACCTATAAGTATATGATACCTATTATATATTTGTACGATATATACTACTAACCACTGTTTGGTGGCGATCCATATTGCGGCGTGTTTTTTTTTGTTCGTCGGACGTGTACGTGTGTTTGCGATTTATTATTATTTATTTCCGTTCGTTCACTACTATTGGAAGCCACCGCGATGTCTGCAAGTCGGTTGCCGATTGACATGTAGTTGCCGTCCGCCGGACCGTTTTATATACCTACCGCGGGAGTTTCGGTGGCCACCGCCGGGGCAAGGTCGTCCGCGTGTCCCTACCTACAAAATATCCTCCCCCGAAAGAAAAAAAAACATAATAATATTGTTATTACGCTTTCTTCGCCGGTGCGGAAGGCGAGTGTGTACTTTCACGGCGCGGCCGCCGCCACCAGTGTAGGCGGGCGCACGGGCTATTACGGGCGAGACTCGATCGCCGCCGCCGCCGCCGCCGCCGACGTATTCGCCGCACGTATCGTTCGCATAATAATAGGCGCGTTTTCACGATTAATCAAATGTAATTTGGTAACTGAATTCTATAAACAATCGGTTTTGTTTATAATAATATTTATAACCGATCGAATGGTTAATGGTTATTATGTTTGGTCACAGCTGATAAGACAAAATAACATAACCCGGTTAATCGCGAAAACACGCATCATAATAATAATAATAATAATAATAATACCATACGTTGTTATCGTTACAATGTCGTTATCGTTTTTTGCAATGTATTATTGTAATCGCACTCGACCGGGCCGATAACACTACCATTACCGCGTTTATTACGTGACGGCGGAACTACGATAATCCTATGTACCTAGGTATAGGTATAGGTGTATATGCATAATAATAATATTATGTGTCCCCGCGTTGTCGGACACGATACGTGTCGTGTACGGCGGACCCGGGTTTGCCGAACACGATTTTCGCCCGGTTCAGTTCACATTCTGCCGTTAACGCGTGAATATGCAATATATAATATTTACAATAGTGTTTAAACGATAATATAAATATTATATACGAGTTCTGTGTACAATCTATAATATAATATATTATACACAATTTACCTACGACATATTATAATATAATAATATCGTTATAACTTACTGTAATATATCTTATATTATACATTATATTATCATCACTTTATTATTATACTGTCTTATTTTTAAGTACATACATAAAAGTTTAATTAAAAAGTTTTTTTTTTTCTATGAAGTTTTTATCGAGCTTAAACGGTTTAAACTATAAGTTATACCTATATGTAATATGTATACTACGACGTATTATACTATAATTGATTGTTTAATGCAGTGTTTTACAGAAAATAATTTTTTTTCGTAAACTTTTATTATTGTACCTACCTACTATACACATGTTGTTTAAGATAAATGAAAAGACTACATATATATATATATATATATATATATATATTATAATATCTTCTCGAGTTTTTAATTGAGGTATTTTTTGTGTATAAACCTAATTTTATTATAGAGCAGGACTATAATATTATATTAATATTTTTTTTGGTTCTATAGTACATTTGCGCATATACGGTACAACTTTTGTTTTCCAAACACATTAATAATAATATAGGAACATCCGCA
Organism: Pemphigus obesinymphae; assembly: GCA_025469235.1. NCBI lineage: Eukaryota > Metazoa > Arthropoda > Insecta > Hemiptera > Aphididae > Pemphigus > Pemphigus obesinymphae. Next base: position 147,215 of record JAIPRL010000135.1, read on the forward strand.
TATTGTCACGTGTGTACGGGCCGCGTGGATTCAGGTAGGCCAACTTTTATGGTAAGATGATATTTTGATCAGGGAACATTTTGATTTTTGGGGGAATTTTTGATCCGAGGATCAAAATGTCCCAGGATAAAATTTTCACCTGCTATAAAGGTGATATTTTGATTCGATGACTTTAAAATTCAAGGATTAAAATGTTCTATGCGGATCTTTATAATAAGGTGACAATTTCATCCGGGACATTTTGATCCGAGGACATTTTGGTTCGTAGATTAAAATGCCCCAGATCAAAATGTCACCTTCATAGTAGAGTGACATTGAGGTCCATTGGGGACTTTTTGATCCCGAAAAGATCATAATGTCCTCATGGTATAAAAATATCACTGAGGAATCAAATGTTCCTAGGGGATCAAAAAGTCTCCTCTTCGGATCAAAATGTCCATTTACCAAATTTTATAAGTAAACTGCATATTGTATACGAAATTCTACTTTTTAAAAATTAAAAACGGGTGTTATATATAACTATATATACCTATACGTTTGATACGTCAAAATGATTTGTAAAAAAAAAAGAAATCAGTAAATCCAAAATGGACTATGTAACAAAAAAATAAAATTACCGAAAAAATACATTTTATTTTAAAAGTTTGAAACATTCATGCGACTCAGACGACTTTTGATTGCAGCATCAGATATTTTGGGTATAGACTGATTTTTTAGTGTTATTTTGAAGTATTAAACCGGGTCCTAAAACCAAAATTGCCAAAACTTACCATTTTGAGATCCTTTCTAATTTTAAATGTCTGTTACTCCGTTAATTCTTAATTTTGAGTTCACGATTATTGTTGATATATATTGGAAATGTATTAAAAACTCTAACATACCCGAATCCGGAATTGAAAATGTGGTTTTAATTTGAAAAACAAAAGTTGTATTGTGTGTAGTAATATAATTACTATTTACTTCCTCTATTACACAAAATTTTTTAAAACTTGAGGAGATATAGAGAATATTTAAAATTAAAAATCAATTAATAAAAAAAAATGTAATACACTTATAAAAATAAAATAAATATATATTATAATAAATAATATACAAAAAAATAATATGTGTTAGAGTATTCAAAAAAAGATTATAAATAATAACTAGTTTCAACCTAACATAGTCATCATCGGGATACAAATAAAGAATAAAAAAACAAAAAAGGAATGCAAAAAAATATTTATGTTTTTATTATTAATTTGTAACTTAATGAGGCCAAAAGTATTATAAAATTTAAAAAACCTAACTATATGATGACAATTACGGTCGAAACTAGTTGTTATTTATAATCCTTTTTGAATACTCTTGGCACATATTATTTTTTTGTATATTATTTTTCATAATATATATAATTTATTAATTTTACTTATACATATATATTGTTATTTTTTATAACGTATATTTATTTTTATAGATATAGAGTATTTTCACTTACCAGTAATCTGGAACACATTGAAGTTCTGTACCTATCTACCTACCTATATACAAAGGTGATTTTTATCACGAGCCAAGCTATATTTCGGTACTTAAGTATAATGAATAAATTATTTTTGTGAAATTGATTTCAGAAAATATTTTAAACACTTAATTCTATATTTTTTCATAATTCTAAAATTTTATCCCCTACTTTCTTTGTTAAGACTATACTGACTTGATTTTCAAGTATTAACCTATGATTTAAGCTGTAAATTTTTAAAGAATTAATATTTTTATGACAATTTACATATTTTAATTTTAAAATTAAATGATTATTTCCTGAATAAAAAACATTCAATTTATAATATGGTAGATTGTGGAGAAGTATGATAGTACATTATTAATATATTAATATTATTATTAATTATTGTATTATTATTATTAATTTATATATTACAGCCTCTACCACTCAACATTTGAATGATTCATTCTTGAGGAATTAACATTTTAAAATTATGAAAAATATAGAATTGAATGTAAAAAATAAAGTATAAACACTTCACAACATAATTTTACAAATATTATTTATATTTCTTGAAATAGAGCCTGGTTCACGAAAAAAATTATTTTGTGTAGTTGTAGTTTTTGAGATAAATCTAAAATCAACATTAATTTTACGTATTTTAAAAAAAAATTCAATTATTTTTTAAAATAAGAGTAGATCTTTTAGTTTTACAATGATATAAATATCATTGTAAATTGTATCATTGTAGTATTTGTATTCTTCTGTTAACAACTATCCTACTAGAAGACTTGTTCCAATTGTTACATCCGTGTAACCTGCATTTTCTGGTAGCAAATTTAGCAAAAAGATATACTTTGATAGGGTCGTTTTTCGATTTTTATTTTGTCGATAAACTCACGTAACAAAAATATTATCGAAAATTGCAAAAAAAAAAACGGGCTAAAATGAATTTTATCACAAAATAAATGATTTATCATTGCTTTCAAATTCAATACATCCAATGGTACCTATAGGTTATATCCGACTATATATTGTTATAGCTTCCCAAAAGTTTTAGTATTATATAAGTAGTACCTACTCATTTTCTGATAGTGAAATTTGTTTAGTTGGTACCTACTTTAGAATGGTCTGTATTATTTGATTTTTACAAGATAAAACGACCGAAAAAAGGTGGAAAACACGCATTTGTCAAAATCGATTAAGTTGATGATATTGTTTCCTCGTAATTCCTAAAAATTTGCACCTGGTATGTACTACTATTTTAGTATTTTATTAATGTAATCAAAATTAATTTTTTTTACCAATTTTAGACTATATTTATAGCAATCAAAAGTTCAAGATTTTTATATCGTAATAGTGATAAATGTAGGTTTTAAGATCTGAAAATTTAATAGGTTAGTAAATAATAAAAGATTAGTCATACATTATTTTAAGTTTTTAACTATATTTAAAAAATCTTGAAAATTATTAGTCACAATTTTTTTAAAGTAGGTATAATCATGTAAAATATTTCGGTAAAATATATTATTTTGATGTAAAATAATACACAATAATTACTGCTCCACTGATCATTGTTTTCAATTTAAATCACTCCATTATTAGTATACTATCTAAATTTAATGAGCAAAGTACTTCAATCCTCTTCTGATCAAATTTTTTTAGTTATACATTTTACAATTACTGTTACTTTTTAATTGTAATATTTACCCTATTATATTATAATTGATTGATAGATTCTCCTTTGGATGTATTTTTTAAAATATATTATCACGACAAACATCTATGCAAGGTTTCTTTTCGATCGGTTGAACACGATACGGGCGTTATTTCTACATAGATAACAGACAAATATAAACTTTCAGGATTACAATATAGAAGATTGGGACGTATATTTATATGTTTAGTGGTTTTTATTACTTAATTTATGCAAATTGATAAATATTAAAAATATAGAATTATATTTTCACCTAATAATTTATTTGAGGCTATGCAATGTACATCAAGACAGTTTTTAAAAAATATATTGAAATTACTAATATATATATTATATATATTACGGGCAATGTTAACATTTGGACATTTGGATAATATTCATATTAGCCATGTATTTTGGCTAATGCCATTATAACTACATAACTTTAATAATATCCGGTTAATGTTGACATTAGCTAGTGAATCGTGGATAATGTTAATTTTTTAAATTTCATGCGATTTCATACGCTTTAAATTTAATAGCAGGAAGACGGGCCACGCTCGATCCGCTCGCTGTGGCTTACTTCATTAGCTTGCCTTCAATCAAAAATATTCTCCGATTTGCTGTGAAACATTATGTCAGGTAGGTAACAGGTTAATTAAACAATTAGGCTCATAAAAAAAAACTTAAAAAATTATAATAATTAATTCAGATTGTAACTTTAGAGTAGTTAGTTTATATTTATTTACCACTATTAATTAATTATTATTATTATTTATTGTTTTGGTAAACCCGAGTACTTTTGGTGATGTATTGTAAAAAAAAAAAATTATGTCTACTACTATTGTATCCAGAATACATTGGCTAATGTCATATTATCTGGATAATGTTAACATTATCCAAGATTTTATAAATATGCTTGCTAAGAGTACTAGAATCCCCAGATCATATAATAGGTAGGATTTTAAAATTTTAATTTCGTGAAATGTATTTTAAATATGAAATTATATTGAATGCACTTTACAACATTTTTGTCATTTTCACTGCACTTATTGTAAAATAAGATAGTTAAATTACTGATATTGCTATAATAATCATATTTAATATTTTTTTTTTCGTATAATGTGGATTTCCATGAAAAACAACAACAATACTCAACTGATTGTGATTACATAATAATAAAAAAGTCTTGTCAGTAGGGGGTGTAAATTATATCTCTCGTCTGGTAGGATATTGGTGGTAGATAGTATATTGAATTTTGAAGCAATAACAAATTATTTTGTTCGATAAAATGAATCTAAGCAGAGCTCGGTATAATACACATAATTATAACTGAAAAAAAAGAAGACATTTAAAAAATGTATAACGTACAAATTCGGATGTATAATAGTAAAATACATATTTTATGAACATTTTACATTTGTAGACACATTTTTTTAAAACAACGAGGAAATAAAGCGTAAATATAATAATATATTAATAATAACTTCGATATTAAAATATTGTTTAAAAAAGTGATCTTTTAAACAGACAATTTTCAGTGATGTGTGATTTTTTTTAAAAAGCCTAATCTAACCTATCCGTGATTGCAATCTATAATAGTAGTCCTGTATGAACAGTTTTTTGTGATTAAAAAATTAAATAGGTGTATTTTGTAGTAAATTTGTGCGCTAGAACCTCGAAGGAATTTTAACGTAGCTTATGTTATTTTTTTAATGTCGTAACTCGTAATAATTTGTACCTATGTTATATTATCAGTTTAGTTGTAGCAGTTTTTATTATGGTATACAATTTTTAAAACTATTTTTAACCGTCTGATTTCATTACTTATAGCTATTATTCATTAGAAAAAATAGTTATAATATCATGGAATAAAAATAAAACTAAGTCATCGATCTGTATATACAAAAATACGCGTTTATATTATAATATTATTTCAATACTATAATATGTAAAATTTTCTGTCTGAACAAGTTTCACTCATTTCGCTCTCTATTTCCGATAGAATACCGTGCGATGATATATGTCTATGCTATTTTGTTTATTAAATTTCATGAATGTTGTCAGTTATGGTAGTTTAAAATATCCACACTATAAGTATGTATATATGCTTTATGCTAAAGTGTCATAGATTATATAAACTGTATAATATATAATCCGTGAAAGTACCATATTTGTTTATAAGCATCATTGGTTATTTAACTCATAATTATCGATTATACTATATTAATAACATATAATACACAAAATTCTATACAAATTATTATATACTTATCACATACTTTAGGGTTTACTTTAATTTATCTGTTGTCAAAGCTGTAATAAGATATATTTTAAAAAAAAGATTGGAATCACTTCCTCCGTCAGGTAGAACACAGCTGACGTTGGATATATTGAACTTGATAATTCAAATCAAAACATTTCTGAGCTGAGCTTGATGTACCTAATATAAGAAACTTTTAATTATATAAAAAAAATTTTAATTGTATGCTATTATTTTAAATTATTTCAGTAATATATTATAATATTATAGTATAATCACGATAACTTTATTTGTTATTTTCCCTATTTATAATATTTTTCCTGTAGGAATGTGTAAATGGTAGTTTTCCAGTTTCCTTTACGCTTAAAAATACTAATGAGAAAATAAAAAAATGTCGTCTTGAAAGTACCATCTAGAATGAATATTCTATAAAAAAGTTCTTTATACAAAAACACTTATTTTACTCCCTTTACCAGAAAAGTTGTTTCAGAAAAACTATTGTACAATCAATAGATTTCTCGTTCCGTTCATAATTTAAGAGTAGGTACTTATTTAGAATTTCTAGATAGAGATATACTTCTCTCATAAGTGTTTAAAGTTATATTTTAAGATACTTGAAAAGGAAAATATTGTTTTTTGCATATTATTTAAAAAAATAAAGAGTTATATAATAAATGTCTATAATTATTATAGATACTGTAGGTACTAATAATAATTAATTCATACAGAAAATACCTACCAACTAAAATATCTCGAGATTTCAAGGGTGAAGTAACTATATACAATTATTACCGGGCCAATAGTTATTTTCCATGTCATTAATCAATTTTTAGTTAACTATATAATTTACCAAGGAATTCACTATTCCCAGTTATATCAATTTTTTAGACTCTATATAGAAAAAAAAATGTACCTATTGGTTTTACAATGATGTGTATTTTGTTTGTGTAATTTTTGGGTAAAAAGTTAAGATCTTTTTGAAAAGAAGAACAAGTGGTTGGATATAGAGATATTTTATAAAACATTTTATCTAGTAAGTACCCAGAGGTAATTAATCGATATTCTCTGTAATAGTTTTGAGAAGCAATCTGAGACCTTTAAAAAAACTAATCTAACCTAACCACCAGTAAATTCTGCACTGTGTATAATGTTGTTGGTTTTTTACTATAGAATTCTCGTATTTATTTTTTATTGTGGGTAAGACCATAGGTGTAAATAAATTTAATATTTTGAAATAAATTTCAATATATATATATTAGTAGTTTCTGTACCTATACTTAAAATATTATATATTTTGAAAGAAATATATTTTTTTTTAGAGGGGGATAAGCCGCTTCCACCTATAAATATGAGTTAATAAGATTAGAGACGACAAAAATTTTTTGTTTTGGGGTGATAATAACGGTTAGCATCAGTGGCGTCATTTCAGTTTTTGAAAAGGAGGGGTAAACGTTTTGACCAGTCTAATAACAAAAAACTCGTCAACTTCTTCTCGCGTAAATTTTATCTCAGTAAAATTACCAATTACCATCTTACATAATTTTATATTTATTGTCATAGGCACACTGCCTAATTTTTCATAAAATTATGTAAATTTGAGAATATTGATAAAAAAAAATAAGCGAGAGACTAAATAAATATGGTAGGTACTTACCAAGTTGATCAGGACTTTTTTTTGGGCCGGGCACTATAGAATAGATTTACGGAAATTGAATATATATTAATATTTATTTATGGAAACCACCACCAAAGAACATATAAAATAAATAGCCAGTGGTAAAAGTAGGTACCTAAATATAGTATAGGTAGGTACATGAAGTATTGAATTATACATAATACACAGCATAGTGTAAACCGCTATTATAGCGCTCAGATTTTAATTTGTTTGCTCAATATACTGATATTTATGGAATCAATAAGTAAAATAACTAGTAATAGACTAGGTATTAATAGGTTCCTATTATAAGTTTTAAATTCTAACCATACTATTGATAGTATCTATCGATCTATTTTAATATTATTGTTTATTTTAATAAGTACGTTGAGCATGCATGTAATTATTATACGGCATACCTAAGCTATTATTATTAAGTTACGAATCATATCAGCGACTCATAAATAGCCCGACACCGGCCGCTGCCAACAAGAGGGGGGCAAATGCCTACCCGGCACCTCCCAAAATGATGCCACTGGTTAGCACAGCACTAATAAAAAGTAAATTCTATATATACCTATATGATAAAATAACTATTAGACCTGAAAGAGTAGTTTTTACAAAAATTATACCTCAAAAATTGCCCGACTTAAAACGAACATTTTTTTGTATTAAGAAAACTGTGGTTTTCGAAAAACCACAAAAGCCCAGCTCGGCCCTGCCCAGCCCGGCTCGGACCTGCCCAAGTATTATATTAAATAAAAGTTCAGCCCGACTTGATTATTTTTTGTTTTTATAATTATAGAAATCTGGCCTGGCCTGAAAATATTTCCATTTTAAAATGTCCGGCCCGGCTTGAGCCTGATACATATTTTTCGAATGAAGCCCGGTCAGCCGATTAGGTTTAGTAGGTCTTAACTAGATATACTCGTATTACAATACAGCTATGACTATCATTATTTTATGTATATATATATTATATATTATTTTACGTAAATATTAGGTGTATAAATTATAATAATAATATAATATGGACGAAATCTGAAAAATATATTTTAAAATCGAATTAGGTGGTAAAATGTTCAATACGCTATTATACTATAATTTCAAATATTATAAAATAGAATACTCTATTTTAGATTCTGAACGTATAGCGAGGAATGTATTGGTTTTGCAATGAAGTGATTTTATATCTTATACAATAGGTACCTATACACTTTTTCGATTAGGACCTTTTAGGAAAAGAGTTTTGTAATAATAAAGTCATTCTAGTTGGTACTTTAAAGAAGACGTTTTTAGATTTTCCAAGTAGTGTTTTTAAGAGCGTAACGGAAAATTATAGATTTTACGACAAATTGTTATCATTGAAAAATAACAAATATGTACTGAGTCAGGGTTACTAATTTATTATTTATTTATTATAACAATCTCTGCAGAATCGTTTTTATTAAATTAAATCATTACTTAAAACAGTAACATTTCCACCAATCCTATCCGATGAGAAAAGTTCTTCCACTTTGATCAGTTAAAAAAAATCTTTGTAAATTAATAGTAATAAACTGTTCTGATATAGGTAGTGGAAGTACAGATGCAGCCATACATGTAGGTATAGTGACAAACAAAATAGCGTATTATTATTATTTTAGATTTGAAAGCAAAGTTGATTCTGAGCGAAGTTCAGTTTAATATTAATTTTTGATTCATAAGAATATTCCGTTATTTTTGGTAGTTTTCCTTTTAGCTTAAGAAAGCTATAGGTACCTACCGAGAAAATCGAATATCGAGCTGTCTAAAGTATAAACTGCAATAAGTTAAGTATGTTAAGTCAGAAAGCTCCTTAACTGAAAAATCTTTTTCAACCCCAAAAATATGTACTGTATAAAAATATAAACAAACACCCAAAACCTACAAACTCCTCAGGTACTAAAAATGAACATACGATAAATGTTTACGACGACTTTTTTTAACTTACAGCGAATATAAAAGTCCTTTTTTCGTCGTATCCACATAATAACATATTATATACTAGGTATATAGGAACACATAACGCTATTTGGTCATAATATTTTGACGAGTTTAAGATGACGCGCCTCGGATCGTTTACTCTTCGTACACTCGAATTTTCAATCATTTATCGTAAAATATAATATAATTGACCAAGTACCAACAAAATATGCATTGTGTGCTGTGCCGTGTACACTGTACTTGCATAATTTTTTAAGAACACATTATTACGACCTCTGTTTGATAACGTTTCCTGACATCGCGGAACCCATTAAAAATTACGCAAGTTTACGGTAGAAAAAGCATGTGCACGAAAATCATTATTAGCCACGAGAATAGAATAATAATAATATTTGAGTGGTGCACGCGAACAACCGGCATACTATACGGTGAAAATTACATCCTAAATCGCTTAGAGACGTTCCAGTGACAAATATACTTGATAAATAATTGCATAACTCTCTCTCTCTCTATATATATTTATATTATTTTTTGTGTAGAACAAAAATACACTACGGTTAATTGGGGGGGGGGGGGGGTCAAAATAAGTAGAATATTGCACTTGTATATTATACCAGCCAAACCACTGTATGGTTAAATTGTACATGCTCTGATCTGATAGTGGTTAAGAGCATACCATACACCTGTTTTTTAAGGGAGTTTGTATAATAAATTTTTTATGAAATATTAAGAAAAATTAAAAAATTTAACAATTAAAGAATATTTTTATATATTTTAAAAGTAATTTCAAAATATTCTCGTGTTAGTATACCACTTTTTATTATCACCTGTAATTACGATATTTATTAAAAAAAAAAAGTATTTTTTCAGTTTTAATTGTACATAATATTGTATAATTATCATATAGATTACCAATTTTGATACCAGTAGAAAGATGAGAACATAAATTATGATCGTACGCCATAATTTTGTGGTTAAATAATTCTACCATGTTTTATGAACTGTTGAAAAATACAAATAAAAGAAATCTTATTTTCAAAATTATATATAAACCAAAATTTAAAAATTGATGTACGTTCATAGTTTAAGTTCTCATCTTTCTATTAGTGCAAAAATCGTTAATCCATGATAACTATATAATATATACTATTGGAAGTGCGTGAAGGTATGTTCCAGGGACCAGTGGCGCATTTACAGGGGGGGGGTCCGGGATTCTGACTCCTCCCTAGAAGCAAAAAAAATCATCAAAATGTATCATTTCAATTATTATTTATTTTAAATGATTAATTATTAATTAATTTATTAAATAATATTAGGTATGTATTTTCTTTTTCTTTTCTTTTTATTAATTATAACATATTGAATCGTGCTGTACCGAAACAATAAATTCTGTTTTTTATCTGAATTATAATGGCTAAACAGCCTCCCCCCCTGATAAAAATTTAAAATACACCACTGCCAGGAACTGAAACCTTAATGATTTTATAAGTTCAGATTCCGGTTTGGTTCTTTAAAAAAACAATATTTGAGTTCCGTTTAGGTTCCAGTTCGTGAAAATTTTCAATTTTGGTTCTAATTCCGGTTTTGGTTATTACTGATACGAACTGGTGCTTCAAATGATCAATATTCAGATTAAAATGTATCAATTATATACCGTGGAATGATTAGAGATTTAAAAATTTGTTTAGCCAGCTCCAGCCGACAAGTGTGTTTATTTACAAGTTCTATTTTTATAACAAAATATTCATTTTTATTTCGTGTTATTGTAATTGGTTGAATATTGTTATTAAATTTGTAAAAAATTGTAGAATTTTTAAAATGTACTGATAAATTATACTGTATCATTATATATATTACTATATCATACGTTTTTTATCTACCTAGTTCTTTTATATATAAATAATTATATTATCTAAGTGTGTATATTGTATGTGTAATGCGTATGTTATATATACATTCCAATGTCAAAATTATCATAATAAAATTGTTCATAATGATATATAATTTTATAATAATAATTCATTTTTTTTTTATATGGACGACATATTTTTCCATGATACCTACATAATTATCGAGAAATTACTATTATATTATTGACTTTTAAAATTTCTTGTAACCTGCGTGCTATCCAAAATATCTTACTTTTGATTAATATGATATACCTATTATAATATAGTAATAAACTATATTGAAAAAATATAATAAAAAGTTAACAATATAGTTAATAATAACACTATTTTTGTTTTTCGTATGATACGTCAGATGTATAGGTATATATATATATATAATTTAACAGTAAAAATTACAATAAAATATTTATATTTATTTGTCTTAAATCATTAATTAAGTACCTATCTCAGGTGTAAAGATGTTATTTTAGATTTTAGATAGGTTTGTTATATTTTAATTTAATATAAAAATATAACATAATATTACCATGATTGTAATTTAATTTTTAATGCGTTTTAAAGTGATAAATTTGAAAAAAACTCATTCTCATTTATTTTGGAAATATTAGTTTAGCTTCGCATTTGTAAATACCAGCTGTAATACTACAAGTAATGATCTTGCCCAGAGGTCAGAGGGGTTTTTATACTTCGGTTTTTATTACCTTAATTTGGGTTAAGATTTGGAACCTCTAAAAATTGCCAACATCGATTATTTTTACAGTTTTTGGTTAAACTCGATGCTAATATATTAACTGTGAGTAAGTATTTCTCTTCCAAAATAGGTAATATTGATTTTCACTTTTGCTGCACATATAGTATACATTTTATTTAAAAACTTTAAAGGATTATTTTTTTAAGAATACATTTTATGAACGCACATAATACAATTTTAGTACTGATTTTGTTCCCTTTACTATGGGTAAAATGACAATATTTACCAATATTATTATATTTTTTATTGTTCAAACTGTAACCTACTATTTTTATACTAGGTATCTTTTTAGTTTCTCTATTTTGTTTTACTGTATAAGCTACAACACACATATAAATAAACCCTGAGGTACCTTCGTAATAGTATGCATATATGTATATAGAACTATATAAAAGTACCCCGGGTATTTGCTGTAGCAGCTGTTACGCCATATTTTCTAAGGTGTGAAAACCGGACACGTTATTTTACGGCGAAAAATAAGCATAGCACTATTTAATTAAAAAATGGAATTACGTAAAAAAATAATACATAATATGTTTTGAGATAAATAAACCACATGTTGCATATGTCAACTTTAAAGTTTGTAGGAGAGAATAAAGATCAAAAACCAAAAAGCCAAAAACCTGTCCAGTTACACAAAGTTCAATGTGGCTATTAAATGTATATGAAAATTGTTAAAATGTGTGATTAGGAATATAATTAGGAATACGCTTTAAAAACAATTTAAACGGTTGATCATATAGATAATTGGAAGTATATATTATATATTATACTATTAATTACATGTCGTGATATTTCTAGTAAATGGATAAGAAGAAACAATAGGTACTATAGTGTGAAGGAAAGTTGATGATTTATGTACTCAAAAACCTGTTATAGTATTAACGTAGACAATTCTAAAAAAGATACATTTTAATGTGTAAAAATAAAAATTTAAATGAGCTTTCAAAATGAAAAAAAAGCGCACTGTTATGACGATAGCCAGTATTAAGTTAAACTTATACAAATATCTACGAATTGATAATATTTCGCATAAATATTATACTTAATTCCATTTTGAAAATAAAAGTAGATTTTATTTTTTTGTTTTATTAAAATATTATTCCAAGATTTAGATTTTGTTTTTGTAGCATGGTTAGTACTTAGTACATAATACAGAAACGTACCGATAGGTGGGTGGAGAAGCTGAGGCATCCATGCTCAAATTTCTTGATAAGTCGTAAAGTCGGCAATTTTAACTAATTGATGAGCGAAAAAAAAATCTTATTTTTCAGTCAAAGTTTAAGACAATATATCATTAATACATGTGTTATAAAAGCAATTATGGCTTAAAACAGGATAAATTCTGAAAAAGCTGTAAATAGTTGTATATAAATACAATATTGTAGTTAATTCTTTAAAATTTTAAAACGAACAAATTTTGTATAAATACTTTTATTATTAGGCACCTATTAATACGGTTTAATAAAAGCTATTTGTAAAAAACTGAAGAATTATGAACAACAGGTGTCATTTTACAAGATGGTGGACTTGGCGTAAGTCAGAACTTTGGAAACTTTTACTATGTTAAATAGGAAATTTATTTAAAACTTTTTACAAAATTTAAGCTTTTTCTGAATTAATTTTTTTGTTAATCTAATATAATATGACTTTACTTCATAATATAGAGTAGAATTTTATATTGGTATATAGATCAATTTATCGGTATATAATAAATGTAAAATATAAAATCATTCAATTACTAGCTTATTTATTTTTAAAACAGAATTGTTTAATTATTTCACTTATATTGTCTTACCTGTTAACCTGTATATTGGTATATTTTTATTTTTTTATTTATAAATGATTGAATTTGAGAAGTTAAATATCTATTTTTAAGTGATTATATTATCTATCACGGAATGATAATGTATGTAATTTTAATTTTTGACAGTCCATCGCCGTGGTATAGTTTATGTTTAATTTAACCCTATGAAGAATTAAATTAATTTTTATAAATAAAAGTCGTAAAAAAATGTATTGAAGGTGTGTAGAAGGTAACATTGGAAGAGCATGGCCAAGGATGGAATATATGAAATAAATTATGAAAGCCATGGGTAGGGAAAGGTTTTAGAATCTTAAGGTTTTAAGGCACAATAGGCCGGTAGGCATGAAAAACTGAAACAAACCAATCTAATAATAGCAAACTGGTAGAAGAAAAAAGTGTTGAATTGAAGTTTATGACTTTTAAAACCATTAAAACCTTATCGTTTTAATTTAAATTAATGACTTGTTTTTTTTTATTGCATTCGTGTATTAAACCTATAAAAAAGCACAATGAAAGAAAGAAATTAATCAAAATATTAAATATTTTAGATTCCAATACATTTTTACCTGGGTTATTACCTATGGGAACGTGATTCATTTACCCGATCTTATAATAAATCCTATGGACCATATTATGCTAAATAAAAACAAGAGTAACCGAGTTTCATAGAGTGGTTAGTGCATTTTATATTATGACAAATTGAAAATTAACTTTTACATATAATATCAGTTATAATCATAATTATGACAAAATGTAATCGTTATTGTTCAAAAGAATTATTGTAGATACAATTTCAGAATGTAAATTTGAGCATATAATTCATCACTTATTCCCACCAGATTGAAAATGAATACAGTTTTTTTTTGCAATGGTTCGGAAATAATAATTAAATAAAAAGTTAAACTAAAAATAAAAAGTTCACATTTTTTTAAACTCAACCATTGAAACTAATTTTCATCGTATTAACTTATCTTTTTACAGTTAATTATTATAATCGTTTATTTAAGTTAATTTTGTTATAAAATGTATTTTATTCGATATCCAAGTATAAAAATTATTACTCCAACTTCATTTGTATAATAATTTAAATTGTAACATGTGACATGGACCATGTGGATAGGATACCCTTTGGCATTCATTCAAATTATAATAATAATGAGTATAGAATAGTATATACCTTAGATATAATATCTAAGGTTTAAATAAACCTTATTAATTTATTTTAAATTTGTTGAAAATATTATATTTCGAAAATAGGTAATTTAATATTTTAACGTAGAAAATTATTTTGATCCAACTTTGAGCGTATATGTGAATATTTCAATTAAAATGTTAAAGAGAATGCATTTTGAGTGCTGACTAAGGTAGGAGGATTGTATCCCTATATATTTTATAAATTTGCAAGTTCTAAAATGTACATTTATTTCCATTTTAATGATGAACTTTACTCATATTGTTTTTATAATGGAATATACTTGTATAAAAGTACCTAATTATTACCTGCAGCCTTGTAAAATATTCAAATAAAAGTATTTATATTATATTATAATATTTATATTTGAAGAAAAAAAGTTATAATCTATATATTTTTTATTTAACTATCTCTACAATGTTTTAAGATCTTACGTGGTTACCCATACCGATTAATCATCAGACAATGTGCCCTAATGTAAAGTTAAGAAGTAAAACTAGAATAAACAATATTTTTACCTCATTAAAAAAAAAAATGGATATACTTCTTCTTAAATTATACGAATACGACAGGATTCAATGTATGCGAAAAAACATTTTGAATATATTTTTTAACAGTATACAAATACGTATTCTGTAGTCATTTATTGGAATATGTATTTGGAATATAATATAAAAGTATTTTTATAAGACTAATATTATTGCTTACCTACTCATATTTAAAAAAAATTTAAATAACTTTATTTAATATCTATTGTATTATATTACTAAAAAGAAATCTTTCGTCATAATGAAAAATTGCTTATATCTATATACTATATTTTGAATTCTGTTTGATAAAATTCAGTTTCATTATAGTATATTCATTAACCTTCTACACACTGTTTTAGTTATTGTAGATAGGTACTACATTTTCATTTTTAAGTATAATTGCTTACCTATATATCATTTGTTCTTATTTCTTTGAATACCTTATGTACATTTTTAACAGGTTTTTTCATAATTTGGTTAACTTAGTTAAAAATGTTCTACAATGAACTTTGAGGTTTACAATTTAAAGTATCTTTTGAAAAATCGTGAATAAATATAGTAGTATTAGTGTTAAAATTTTAAATTACATACTTTTGAAAACGGTTATTTGTAATCTTTTGTATGTGAATTGTAAAGTTGATATGCGTAGTATATACTAATGTTTTGGTCCGGTGTAGGTCAATATTATGGTTGATCATACAGGTATATAGTATAAACTAGTGAAGTCTGCAGCTAATAAGTATCCGACCCAGGGTGGTTCTTGTTTATAAATTAAGTAGTATAATGACCTAAAAGGAATCCTGTTTATGTATTTATACAACTTGTTTGGATAAGTGCATGTGGTTTTTTTAAAACTACGTCCACGCGTATAGAAAACGTATACCTACTTTGAAGATACCTTGTTTATCCATGTTTGCTAAACGTTCGAAAAATATTGAAAAAAAAAAATAGTAAACTATATTTTGTAAACAATGTTTGTTTTTTAATAATAATAATTTTATCATATACTTATTTGTTCATTATAATATATAATAATAATAATAATATAATAATAATATATTATTACCCACTAACACACTTGATTAGCAATGTTATCGTTAGACCAAGTCACGTGTGTCGGAGTCCATAATCATAAAAACAGTCCTGGTCTTCCTACAAGATATAGTGTGTTATTTTGAAAGTGAAGATAAAACATTACATTCAAAAGATATAAGATGATTCTGAATAAAGTTTGGTATAATATTGTTTAGAAAAATAAAATAATAAGTAATTTTGATAACTTTATTTGTTATTTGGTAATTTTCCTTACATTTATAAAATATTTCCGTTATAAAATATACTTTTTTATGCTTAAGAAAATTACTGAGAAAATCGAAATATGACTGCAAAGTACCAACCAAAAAAATGCTCTTTACTCCAAAATTTCTACTCGATTCCTATTACCCGAAAAATGTTTACAAACATAAATAAAAATTACATAATCTTAAGACCAAATGTATTCCTCGCTTCACAAAAAAAGGGTTTAAAAATTGAAAGTTAAGTAAAGAAATTTATAAATAAACCTAATTGTTAATACTCATATTAATAATAATATACTTTCAATTACAAAAGATAATTTCAAATAAATTGAATTGTTCATAAGAATCGTAAGATATGTAATATAGGTACTAATACTTACATTTAAAACTAAAATTTTAAAATGAAATGTTTGCAAATATATTGTCCTTTGTTCAGTGAGCAAACATAATTTTATTTGGCCTATTGATAAAAAAGGAATATGAAACATATTATGTACTCAGACTGAAAATGTTTTTTATGGACGAATTTGCGATATTATCATTAATTTAATAATTGTAGCTGTTGCCGTATAACAAATAATTTAAAATTTACAAAATAAAGTATACCTATACAGATATTATGAATTATGATACCCAGTCAAATATCTGAGTTTATTGTATTTTGAGTGAATGAGTTTAATAAAAGTTATTTTACAATATATAAGATATAATATATATAATACATAAGTAATAAATATTAACCTAAAATATTATATTTTTGTACATACTTGATATAACTTAAATATAAAAATGTCATTAGTTCAATACTTACATTATTTAAATCTAATTTATGAATATAATTAACCAATAATATACATAGATAACATAATTATATCTTATAATCTCATGTATACATTTCTCTATATTTTTTATTCAGATATTATATAATAGATTGAGATATTTAACGAACATTTTGGTAAAATCTTGTGGGCGTACAGGGCTCAGCTTATAAAGTTATAAGGTCAATTAAGTGGATGGTGGATCTAATTGATAATGTAATTATTATTATTAATTGTATATCTAGAAATATTTTCTATATCATAGTCACCATTTAAATTCTAAATATTGTTTACTATATAGTCTATATTAGCATTTATACATAAGTAATTATACATTTATACTGCATAATGTCTGTCTATAACTTCATCTACGTAATAATTTTTTAAATACAACTTTAACATTTCTAATTTAAAAATGTCACTTCAAAAACATATTAAAAAAAAAAAATGCATATATTTTGAATAGTATTTTAATACTTTTATTTGAATATTTTACCAAATTTATTATGGTTTATACGATAGTTATAGTAGTGCATTTAGTAGCACCCAAACTATATTTTTATGGTGTAGCAAAATTTAAAATCCAAAACAACTACCCACCTCAAATTTTTTTTACCAATATTTATACAGAGTAATTTTTTTTTTACCATGAGCTATGTTATATATCACTGCAAGTATAAATTATTTTGTGAAGTTGTCTTCAGGAAGTTAATTTTGCACTCAATTTTGTTTTTTCATCATTTTAAAACTTTCATATCTTCCCTTATTTAATAAAACTATATAAACTTGATTTTCATATGGCAATCTATGGTTTAAATTATTAAATTTAAAAAAATATATTTAGTATGAACATTAAAAGGTTTTGATTTTTTAAATTCAACGAATATTTTTCGAGTAAGCATTCAAATGCCTAACGTGATAAAGTGGAGAAGTAACTAATAGCTAATTATTGATATGATGTTGTAAATGCCATATATACTTCAGTACCTACTAGTCCACTTCGCCTCGTCTTAGTTTTGAAAACTTATAACTCAAGATATATTCATCGGATTAAAAAAATTTAAATGAGTGTTGTCATAAAAAAATTTATTTAAGAATTTATAATTTAAACTATTGGTTGTTATTTCAAAAACAAAACTTGATATTCTTTTAACAAATAAGAGAGAGAGATAAACATTTTAAGTGATTAAAAAATATAAAATTGAGTGCATGCATAAATAACTTTTAAAAATTTTTTTACAAAAATTATTCATACTTTTTGAAATATAGCCTACCTCATGATAAATAAAATTCTTTATATACCCTTTAACCATTACTCAACAACATAAATAGAGATTTAGTAATAATCATGATGATGATTGAAGTATAAACACAAATATTAAGATGAAAATAATGGTGTATTAGATAAGTAATTATGGGCTAAATGCAATTTAATCGAATTTATACACTGCATAAATAAAAATTACCATAATATTATCTACAACTAGTGTAGGTATAACTTGAAAAAGTATTTTCAAAATATAAATTAGTTAAGTACAAATTGAAAAGATTGGATGGAAAATATCTTAGAGTCGTATAAGTACCTATAATATAAAATTCTTTATTTATTATATAAATTATAAGTTATTATAAAATAATATTATACGTAATTTTTAACTTTCAAATCAACAGCTGAAAATATAGTTAATCATAGTAGGTAGTTAATATTGCTTACGTGACAATGTACTTAATTATAGTTATTTAAAAGAAATGGGCGTCTTAAGCAACTATAACGCCCTTATTTTTATCTGGCATTGTTCAAATAATAGATAAAAATAGCAGTTAACGATTCAATAAAAGTATAGGAATAATTACATAATAATTTGAAATTATTTATGGATGATCTTTACGTGCTATACAACGCATCAGCCAAAAACTGAAAACAGCTTTTTACCAATAAATAAAATAATTGGAATTAATCAAAAATAATTTTTTGCTAGCCTAATTAAAAATTTGATATCTAAACTACTCGAAAATAATTAAGATAAGATAATTATTCAAAATATGCAAATAATGAATACCTACTACTAACTGATTAAAAAAATATTGGTATACGGTTGAAAATTAGGTTAAATGTTTATTTAAGCGCTTTATTCTTATAACAAAGGAAACGAACAACTAACTAAATTTAAGTTTAAGTCTATTGAAAATACTCATATGAATTATATATATTAAAAAAGTCAACTTAAATAAAAATTAAACTAATTAAAGTTTCATCTATTTATTTTGAACGTAGTTTAATTGAACTTATTCGTACCTACAAGGTATCTGGTACAAAATACCATGTACCCTATAGTATTGTTTGTTTATTAATGTCATATTAAAATGACACTCAAAGCTAAAAATATGACACTCAAAATATAGGCCCAGTTAAAGGGGTAGGCGACATAGGCACACGTCTAGGGCAACATTTTTAGGGGTGGTATTTCGAGTTTTGATAATATATTATGAAATACGAATCTAAAAGTTATTTTACTATAATATTTATATCAAATGACACGTTAAAATTGTATATAATTTTTGATTTTAAATTCCCACAATAAATTAACTATTACATTACTTTTACATAAATATTGTAAATTTTATGAAAATAAAGACAGTCGAGGCGAAGTGTCTATCCGCCATCATGATCATTGTATTTTATAGTGTAAAAATAGAGGTACTTATAACGTACTGACTACTGTTTAGATGAACATCATTGACTGATAATATCAATCGACAATTATAGATTAATTTTATTTCATTTGCCTGTTGACTTTCATCAGAACATACGAGTACGACAATACTACAACAGTATGAAAAATATCCATATAATAAAATTGCGTATAAAGATTAAAAAACACTTCAGACTCGAATGAAGTTAGGGAAAACTATCGACGATGAAAAGCAAACTATAATTCGTAAAAAAACACAACACCGAAAATATGTAGGTAATTGAAAGAATATTATATCTCTTATTCATACTTTGGAATGCTTTATGAGGTACCTAGTACTGATTAATTAAATTAATTTGATAATGGACATTTTTTTAAATTCATTAAACTCTGTGGAAATATTACCCTGTAATAAAATAATATATAAGGATAGCATCTTAAAAGATACATACTTATTATCTCGGTAAAAATATTCAAAATAAAATAATTAAATTTCTAGAAAAAAATTTAGGCAAAAACCAATATCAGTCATACTAAATTCTAAATACTATTCTATAATTTTGGACTATACACTCGATGTCAACATCGCTTGACCTTTTGAAACAGTATAACTGTTAAGTTCAACTAAATTATTTTTAATTAGATATTGTTTTGATGATTTATTCGAAAATGCTTTAAAATCACCTAAATACTTTTGGAATTGAAGATTCATTTTTGTTAATAAGTGAAGATAGGATTAGACGTACAACTATACACTTTAATTATGAGTCTTACAATGATTCCATTATTGATCCAAAACAAAATTTCAAAGTTTATTTTTTTTAAAGTTAAAATTAGAGCTATATTATCAATTAAGGAACGATTTGTTCGATTTTCTGAGCATGTCAACTTTTCATTATATAACATTTCTAAAATACAATATACACATGAACTTATGACTCATTGTAAAGATCTACAATTTTCACTTATAGGTATCCAACGATGGTTTAACTTTTGATATTAATACAACTTTACAAAAATAATTCAGTATTATAGAAACTAGTCCCCATTTTATTTTGGAATACATTTGCAAAAATTAATTAGTTGGACTGTTTCCTAAGAATCCTCTTAACACTTCTTGTGAAGTCTATCACAGTTGAAAGAAGTTTTTCAAGATTTAAAAGTATTAAAAACGGTCTATGGTCTCAAATGTCTCAAAAACGCCTAGTAGGTCTTACGATAACTTCAATTGAGAAGGAATTGGGTATTAATTTGGATTTGGATAAAATTATATCGGATTTTACACTCCTAAAAGAACGAAAAATCTATTTCTAATATTATTTTACTATTATTATTATGTTTTTATTGCAACTATATTAAATAAAATTGTGTTTTTAACTTATACTAGTAGGGTCTGCTAGCCTGTAAATGTATTGGTCTAAATATTTAATTAATTGTAAACTATACACAAATAAATATAATGTGCATAGAATTTTGTTTATTTTAGTTTTTTTTATATAAACAAATATTTGATATTATTCCATAGACGAAAATCCATGGACAATTTTGAGGGCTGATAATTTGTACGATAATATATAGAAAAGTATAATTTTCAAAACGTTATATTGCCATACAAGATGTCCAAAAAATTTAGGGAGGCTACCGGGGTTTTCTTGAGAGGAAGTCCCCTTCATTTACGCCTATGGGATAATATTGTATTTATAATATGTGAGCGGGCGGCAAATCGCAAGTTCGCTTAGCTGTGTTTAAATACTTGAGCCGGGCTTGAGTAAATATATATATAATATGTGATTGATTATAAAATATAAGAATATTAAACTAACAATGAACGATCAATCAATTGTTAGCACTAACAAAAAAGGTATCATGCTTGACCTGTTGGCTACTGTTGACACTGTGATTATCTTGCAGGTTATTATTCGGTATAGTTGTGACTTGTGGTAATGTACAGTTAGTACCAGAGTAACTATATACCTAATGAGTAGTATAGGTGTAATGATTAGGTTTAAGTATTCATATATATATAAATAAAGTTCATGATAGGGTTATGATCTGTAATGATGATAAGAACATTTATGCCATGAGCGTGCCATAATAATTGACATCGTTCTTGACTCGATAAGTGCCGTCAACCGTCGCCCAAGGCTAGAACCTGTTAGACAAATGAAAACGTTATTGTTAATCGAATTATAAGGTTCGTCACTGAGACGTTTCCGGCAACAGACGCAAATGTATATACATTTGATCCTTAAAGAAGATTTTATACGATTATTATAACAATAATTATAACCATATTATACATATATATATACGTATATAGGTATTATTATATGGGCTGATAAATTCTCCATTTGCGTCGATTAACTGATTAGATATAGTTAATTCAAAAATAGAAGATATCGCTTAAAGTAATACTGACTGATATAATATAGTGATTACTACAATAGTAATTTAATAATCATAATTGTATACTAACTATGATATAACTACATACAACTAACATGCCTAATATAATGTTATAATATATGAGTATGCGATGTTATTTGATGCATTTATTTGTAAGAAATAATTTATGAGTATACTCAATTTTGTATATTTTTTGTTATTAAATAAACAAAGAATTATATTAAGAATTATGTAATTAGAACTTAATTGTGATAGCTAATAACTTAATTTTACTTGTACTCCAATTATTACTATAATATTATATAACGTTAAGTACTGATGCTCTTAGAATGGTTTTTACTAAACTATCTACTATCTACCTATATAGTTATTAAAAATAATTTGGTAAAGCATAAGCTCAAAATGTATTCAGAAGTTGCTTCAGTGGGCAAAACTGTGTTGTTAGTCGGCTATTCGTGATCCATGCCCAATGTCAGAGGTCGAAAAGGTAAAAATAAGTTGATGACTTTTTTTTTTAAGGTTTTAAGGAAGTATTTATGGAAAATGAGTTTTGCAGTCGGCTAAATTATTAAACGTGTGACCTTTTTTTTGCTGCTTATTTACGGTTTTAAGGAAGTATTTTAGGAAAATGAGCTTTGTAGTGAGTCAAATCTCTTATGTCAGTTGGCCAAATTGTTAAAAGATATGAAATAATTTTTCTTTTGCTCGTATAAAATAAAGTTCAATCAATCAGTTAGCCAAGTCAGCACACTGCCCCCCCCCAAAAATATTAATCCACTACACCCCTGGAGGGGGGAACCTCAGTCCCAACTATTTATACTCATAAAAATTGTTAGATTTTGATAGATACATTAAAGTTTGGGAAGGGCTAAGCATATAGAATCTCTTCGACTTGTACCTATGATTAACATATTTAAATTTATGATACACATGTTCAAAACACGTGGAAAAAAACCTTCACGCACTATTAATAGTACATGTTGTATTATTATCGTAGGTTAACGATTTTTGTATCAATAGAAAGATAAGGACTTAAAATATGATTGTAAGCCAGGTTTTTTTAAATTTTATTTGAAACTGTAGTTTATAATATACAATTTTGAAAATGAGATTATTTTATATTTTTCAACGGTTCATACAACATCGTAGAATTAATTAATTGCAAAGTGCTGGCATACGATCATAGTTCATGTTCTCATTTTTCTATTTGCACTAGAATCGTTAATCTACGATAATTATACAATATGTAATATGGAACTGCGAAAACATTTTTTATATGTGTTTTTTTAAATAAACATCGTAATTACACTGTAATAAAAAATGGTATTAATACGGGAATATTTTTAATACTACTTTTAAAATATATTAAAGTATTCTTTAATTGTTGGATTTTCATGTTTCTTAATATATATATATATATGTAACGGGCAATGTAGAAAATTCGGGCATCGTATACAATGACCGGGTATTCTATACAATGGCTGGGTATTCTATACAATGTTTAAGGTAATGTAAATTATAAAGTATTATATTGTAATGTCATTTAACACATTACAATATCAAAAGTACATAAACTGTCATTAAATTACCTTATTCAAATTTTAAATGATTCAAATAAACCGAAATATGTTACTTTCAAATACGTATATAACCTATTCGTATACGTTATATACGAATTACAGTATACGTAGTACCTACTCGTATAATAAGTTATATACGAGTTATAGTATACGCAGTATCTACTCGTATAATAATAATAGTTTATGAACTTTTATTTTTTAAATTCAATTAAAATTTTTAAATATTATAATAAGATTACCGTATAATACTTTATAATTTACATTGTTCGATTTACTTTAGAATTTTCTACCTTGCCCATAACATATATATATATATATATATTATGTGTGGCATACATTTCACTTTTAAGAACAATTTAAAATTATTTAATTATATTTTAAAAGTAATTTTAAAATAGCTATGTGTCAGTACCGTTTTTATTGTTGTGTTATCACAATATTTGTTAAAATTCATGTTCACTCAGAGTCAACATTTATACAAAATATGAAAGATAAGAATATTTACTGTACTCTAGTATTTTCTTTCAATAGATTTTTTTGAAAACATAAAATCCGTCATTGAAAATCATGAAATTAAAAATTTTAAAAAATCACGAAAAAAAAAATATTAACTAAAAATCTCGACTCTACAGCATAGTAAATATTCTCATCTTTCATATTTTGTATAAATGTTGACTCTGCAATTACTAAGAGAGAAGTAGTAGTTATAGAGCATGATCGTATTTTAATACTGCTAAAATGGATGTGTAGTATCCTCTTAATAGCAATGTATCTAATACTTTATGTAGTATATTAAGTACATCACTTTAGATTCTAAATGGAGCAATAGATCTATCCTAGAGACTTAATTGGAGTTAAATGGCGAAACTAGGTCTAAAACCTTGGAGGGAGGAAGACCCATAATATGATAATATAAATGTCTAAAAAAAAGGTCAATATCAATTATATTTGGGGGGAGCTGTGGATAATTTTGCAGGGGGATTAAGCTCCCAAAGTCCCCTCTCTAATTGCATTTATGTTGGATTTCTAGATAGAGATGTAAACATTTGAAGCAGTAAACTTTTTTGTTTCACGTATTATTTAATATTTTTTTGCATGTTATGTAATTAATTTGAAGAATTTTTTTAGTAGTCTCAGTCTTTAACTATTTTTCAGAGTATAGATTTTTTATTTAATTTATTGATTAAACTAAATTACAAGACAATACGTATGATAATTTTTTTCATTTTCATCATTGCAGTTATAAAACACTTTATGATTTATAAGTACAACCATATAACAATATACACTCGAACTGATAACAGTTTCAGAAATCCATTCGAGAAGTTGGCAACGAATGTCAGACACTAGGCCTTGAAGCTAGAAACATTTATTTGTAACACAAAATATAATTTTTAATCACAACACTGCAATGTTGAGGTTGCGTACACTCCGATTTTGCCGTCTCCGTCTATCTAACGGGCAACATAGCAAATATAACCATACGTATGCGTATAACTTAAATTGTGGCGTTTCGGTTGAATTTAGAGTTTTTAAACACCTATTACCAAATTTAAAAAGAGGATTATTTTTGAGGAAATTTCATAATAATTATTATCCTTTCTGTAACATAATATTGTTTGATAAATAAGTCATGGCTAGTTAAGACACTAAAAAACTGAAAACGATATTACTTTTTTTTATCAGGCAATACTTTGATAGACGGAGATGACAAATACGGGCGCAATGTGCTCCCCGAAATTATATAATCTGAAAGATATGGTTATACCACTGATATGACGATTCAGGGTATTCTCGAGTCCTGGCCCGAATGATCTACGTTATTCTTCTCACGTCGGATGTACGACTATACTCGTATGTAATAATATACGTTGTTCAGTAGCCAATAGCTACTTGCAAACCAATTGTTGCGCGCTCGTTGACGTATTGTCTATGGGTATACAATGTCCGTTCATAATCGCACGTGCCTACGACTGCAATTGCGTAATGTGTGTGCTCACGTGTGTATGGTTTTGATCCGCGCGCAATCATTTTGCCCGAACACTTCCTCTCTCTCTCTCTCTCTCTCTCTCTCGTTTTTTTTTTTTTCATACACTTTTGACCAACCAACATTTTGTACCGCAAATTAAAATTACAATATATTAAAAACACGTGGTACTTATACAATATACACCTATTACTCTCTCGTATCGCATACATATATAATGTGTACCAGGGATGGCCAACTCAAAGTAACTAGAGGGCCAGATTTTAAAACTTACATTGATTGTGGACCTGAAATAAAGTTGTATTTTTTATTATTATATGAAACAAATGCATTAATATATATTTTATGTCTATAATAAAAACAAATATCTAAGTTTTATATATATTTTATTATTGAACATTTCTCCAAGATACAATTTACCAAACTACTTTTGCTATATTTGAAGTAAATTGTAGTAAAATTTTCAATGATAAAAATGTCGAAAGACAATCCGGGTCGGATATGGCCCGCGGGCCGCCAGTTGCCCATCCCTGATGTATACAAATACCTACCTATATTACGTTGGATGAAATTTAGGAAATTTCACCAGAAAAATACGGTAGATAATAATAATATAGGTACAACCGAAATCAATACGCTATCGAGTACATATATACCGTTTGTTATAGAATATTCGCTAGAGGCTTCGTTAGAAAATTTCACATCAGTAACACCCAACCATGTAATGTTCTGTACCTATATGATAACATAACGATTAGGTATTCGAAAAAGTAATCGTCTCTTGATCAAACATCATACCTATAATCGTTTTTGTTGTTATTGGAGCATTAGCTTTCACTTTTACAGGACAAATGATGGTCGACTTCTGTATATAGGTAGTGTATATTATAGTATTTGCATTCGAGTTCGATAATAATTAGTGTTGAACCCAGATAAGTACTTTTTTTTTTATCTAGATAAAGATAAAGACGATTAAGGTAAACAGTATCTATAGATATATATATGTGTATCTATAGTATATCTAAAATGTATCTAGTTGAAAAACAAATAATTTATTTTAAATTATTGATTGTTAGTTTAAATACATATATAATACATTATACTGCACACTTTACATTTTATTTATGAACTTGAATGAAAAATTTATTAATATGGTATTATAATAACAATAATTTTCATTACAGTTGTACGTTTACCTACAACATCTGTTAGTAGGTTTGGAAGCACTTGGCTTATCGAATATTTATAGTATTATTCAGTTAATCGTAATTAAAAAAAAATTAAATTATATAAAAATTATTTAGATAAATCTCAACACTGCCGATAATCATATAATCGTATAGGTACTTGTTTACATTTTATCTGCCAAAAGTGCAGGCTTTTGAAACATTTTCCGTTCAACAACGGAAAAAAGGCAAAGTTCATAATGTTAAATAAACTTCAAAAGTTGTTAAGTTCGCAGTATTTTAAATAATTAAAGTTAAAAGTGAACTAATGACTGAACTTCTAAATGTTAAAAGTTAAAATTCGATTTTGTTGGACCGAACACAGCTAATACAAAGTAGGACCAAAATGCTAACCATTTATTTAAAAGTATAATTAAACATAAAAAAGTAAAAGTATTATAAATATATATAAACGTGTAAATAGTATAAAATAAATTAAAAATATTAATGCTATTATACTAATATATGATATTACCTATATAAAATAATTGTATACATAAAAAAAAAAAATCAATAATAATAAATACGCTTAAAATTTAACGGATAATGCATTTCTTTAAAATTAAAAAAATACAATAACATTTAATGGGAACTATAATTTAATTGAGAACATATATTTTTGGGGGGAAAATATAATTGGAAAAATCAAATCAAGAAACTGTCATACTGTCGATTTCATTCATTAACAATATACCTATACAAAAGTCAATTAAAAAGTTTGAGCAAAATTGTTCAAAATCACTAAAAAATAATTTTCCTATTAAAACTATGGCGAAGTTTATCAAATGAAAATATAAATTTTTAATCACAGCATCTTTGAATATATCATATTGTTGTTATTGTCGCAATTACATAATTATTTTCTTTTGTTACGTCGTCGTATATTTGCCGGACGATAAAGTTAATACCGTCGCTTACGGGCGAACTGCGAGTTCCCGTCGATGCCACTCATAATATATTACCTATATTTTATTTATGTATAATTACTTAAGTATACCTGTACTTGTGGTAAACGCGTTTTGAATCAATTAAATATAATATTATACTATCATTAACGGATCTTAGGCGTTTTTACTTTATAGCTATTCATTAATTATTATAAACGTATTGATGAACAGTGATGGCCATCACTATTAGGTGTATCAAGAATTATATGTATATATAGACGATTCGAAATACTTTCGAGTCCTCGATGAGTATAACATTATAGTACCTTGTGTAGATCCATCTTTATTGCAAAAATTTAAAAAAATTTGAAATTATTCGAGAGAACGTTTTTAAAAATCAATCTGTAATATTGGTATATATTTTGTATATACTATGCAATATAGAACACTTTTTAATTGTCTGTATTTTTTTTCATTAAGAGAACAACATACGCCCGTTTTTAAGAGGGTTTTGTATAGGTCGTTTTTACGAAATTTTTAGAAAAATGAAAATCCAGCTATTTAAAAATATTTTAATATATTTTAAAAGTAGTTTAAAAATATTCCCGTATATTAGTACCATTTTTTATTGCTGTGTAATCGAGATGATTGTTAAAAACCATGTTACCGCTCATCTTTGTAGAAGTATAAATAAAATAATCGTAGATCGTTAATATTGGCACCAAAAAAAAAAAAGCAGTGAACTTATTCTAACTTTTGATAAAGGGTTTTTTTTCTAAGTATTTTACATCTGTAATGGTTGGTCCTTAAATATTTTGAAATTTTACAGTTTTCAATTGTTTACGAAAAATACAAATTACAATGTTAACATCAAACAAAAATGACGCTGTAAAAATGTAGTAAACGCTGTCGGCTTCTTATTGATATAAAAATATTTATCTGCGATTATTCCAGCAGAGATATAGGTAATACTTGAAGCACGAAACTATATTATGTTTTTATGGACTATTTTTCAGGTGTGTTGTCCTCTTAACGGACTTCCGAATGTCGTTTTAAGCCTGAAAACATAAACGACATTTTAAAAATAAGTTCGAGTACCTAGTTATAGAAATTATTGTTTTCAATTAATCGACTCGCGTAGCTAGGTATACTGCAGCCCATAATGTATTATACGTTTTTTAATTCGAATTTTTATTTTTTTACTTTGTATTCGAGTGTACTAGTGTACGTACACCTACTCATATAATATAAGTAGATGGGCAAGTTAAAACCGAAAACGCACGCTCGAAAGCAGCCAATCGGGTCACATTTATATTATTATATTATTACTGTGTTGCACTTTCTGCCGACCCAACCAGTCGTGAGCGCCAATTTTTTCGCCGCGCACTTGCACATTCCGTCATATAATCCGCACAAAATATTGAAACGACGACAATAATAATTATTATTATTGCATTATTACCGCCTGATGCGCCGCGTATACACTCATCTGTACGTCCCGGGCACAAACACATTTTTTCTGCGATTTCTAAGTTTTGTCTTCTTTCTCCCGCATTCGCCGTCTTTCATCAACACACCCGATATGTATATCCGTACGGTAAATGGTAATACACAAGTCTCGGTACAAACAATCGTTACGTGGACACACGATCGTGCTGCATAATATGCATTCGGATTATGTGACCTGGGATATAAGCTTACAATAATACCGGAAGTGGAAGTTTCCGAAGAAATCGTACTCATCACGGTTCGGTTTTGGTTTGCGCGACCGGGAAATAGCAACGATACGAAAACACCTGTAATATGTATATTTTTCAAAAAATAAATAAATAAATAAAAAATGCGTTTTATTGTAGGTATCTACATTATATAGGTAGTATCACTAGTATCAATGCCTGGAAAGTTAATGATTTTTTTTTAAACTCAGTTAAGTTGAGTTAATAGAAAAAAATAGTAAAATTTTAAAGTTAATAGGTAACTATTTTTTTCTTAACGATTAAGTTAAATTGAAAACAATTAATTGTTAACTTGAGTTGGTAAATTTACTCTACTATTAGAATTGATGAAGTTATAATAAGTGTATCCATACACAATTTTGTTAGGACCACGTCGAGCCATTGGCCCATGGTCTAAGTCGGATAATTTTTGATTGTAACGAGCTGAACGAATTAGTGTATGTAGTAAACGGGCCGACCGGACCGTCGCATTAGTCCAGTAATCCAGTATACTGTTCAACAAAACCGAATCATAAGATAAGATGATTTTTTTTTTTTAATTTTCCACCATAGTTATAATACTGACCAAAAAGATTCTAGTCCATATCCTTTTTGGTTTTTTTTTTGAAACTTCACTATTACATGCAACACTTAAATATACATGTTCATTTTAAAAAATTCAAAATTTGTTGATTAATTGAAAACTTTTGGAAATCACTAAACTTTTACTAGGTAATATATATATATATATGTATTAAATCATTTGTTAAAAATTTTACAAAAAGTTACTGATAATTTAGACTGAAGATCATAAAATTAAAAGTTTGGATTGATAGTGTGTGGGTAAAATGGCGATCTATGCTCACGGTTGAAGCCCGACACTGTATGATCTTAAGAGTGGTGAATGCATATTTCCTATATATTATTAGTTGGTTGTATGAAGATAGAAATTGGGGGTACAGCATCCTTTTAAGAGGATGCTATTCGTCCACTTTTTATAAGGAAAGTTATAAATAATAAGCAATTTTTAAAAATTTTATAAAAAATAAAAATCCAACAACTTAATAATATTTAAGTATAATTTAAAAGTAATTTAAAGATAGTCATCTGTCTGTAATATTTTTTATTGTTGTGTTATCATGACATTTGTTAAAAATCACGTTCACGCTCTATAACTACAAGTACAACTTTTATCTTTGTAATCGTAGTCAAAATGTGTACAAAATATGAAAGATGAGAACATTTACTGTGCTCGAGCGTAGAGTTTTTTTTTTCAAAATGTTTATTTGAAAGCCTAAAATTCGAGATTAAAAATCGTAAAATTTTAAAATTTAAAAAAAACATTAAAAAAATCTTAACTAAAAAAACTTCATGCTACGGAAAAATGAGAAAATATTCTCATATTTCATATTTTGTATAAATGTTAACCCTGTGATTGTTAAAAGAGAAGTTGTAGTTATAGAGCACGAATTTTTAATATCGCTAAAATTGGTGTCCAGTTTATCTCACTATACAATTATATATGTATAAAGTATTAATTGGTAATACGAATTTTATTTTTTTTAACATAATATATAAGTAGGTATTTAAACAAAATTATTTTAATATAGGTACTAAATGTAATAATATAGTAATCTACAGGACTAGTGATGGGCAAATACCGGATAAATACAATTTTGGGTAAATACCCGGTAAATTTAGTAAAATGGTTTTTAGTGTAAAAATCAAATATACTGAATAGTTTTTATTTTTAAATTATTGTTTTTACTTAAATAAAATTGTTTAGTACAGTATTTAAATTCCTAAAATGAAAACATTATAATTAATAATCAGTCTTAAGTTTTGGAATTACATATTATTTTTATTAAAAATTACATTTTAAAAACTAAATTAGTAAAAAATAAAAATAAAATAGGCATAAAATTAATTTACAAAAATGAATTAATATATACAAACATGATTTACATTTTTTTTAGACGCTCCTTTTTTTTTATTGAAATTTATATTACAAGATATTTTTGTAATAATCACAAATTACATTTTTATTTTTACCACGATGGTAATGTTTCCATGTGGAATCTTTTATACGACCCATTTACAAATTATTGATTAAAATATGAATAGAAAATCAACATTTTCATTAAATGGGCACACAACCTGAGCCTATCCCTTAATATCGATACATGCCATGTTATTTCCTTTCACAGATCTCGTTCTCCCATCCTTTTCTAATATACCAAATTCCTAACCAATTTCCACTGCATCGTGTCTTCGAAATTAAAGATCTAGGAATCTATTATTCCTCTAACTTATGTTTTAGTCACTACAATGACATAACCGTAGGTAGGGCTCTAAAAGTTTTAGGTTTCATGAAACGCCATACTCAGTTGTTTACAGTGTTGTGTAAGTTACTTTTTAAAAGTAACTAAGTTACGTTACTAGTTACAAAATTAAAATTAAATAGTTACATTACTTTTTCAATTCAAAAGTAACTAGTTACAATGACGTTACATTTGACATTTTTAAATATGTATAAAAATGAAAATAATAAAATAAAATGTCAAAAATATCTTTATTATTTTCTGATAATCGTTAGTCGGATATTATAAAATTCAATATCATGCCTACACCAACTTATTATATAAAATCATAAAATAGTTAAAATATCTACTTTTCGCAGATATAATGGGTCATCGGCAATTTTAGACGAATTTATTAGAATAAATTGTATTTTTTATTTATAAATATTATATAACGCGTTATTTTACAAAGTTACTTACAGATAATTAACGTAGTTACTCTTACGTTACTACAAAAATTAAATAACGAAGTTACTATAAAGTTACTTGAAAATGTAACTACGTTACAGTAACGAGTAACGTCCGTTACGTTACTACCCAACACTGGTTGTTTACCTCAAGCAGCTACCTACGCAATCTTTACTCTTCCTTAGTACGCTCTCTACACGAATATGGAGCTATCATCTGGCACCCCTATCTATCGAAGGACATAAACCGACTCCAGCGAGCTTAAATAAAATTCTTGGTTTATGTAGAATTTAAATTAAAAACCCTAATTCTTAATCACAACTATTAGAAATCTTATACATATTGACATCCCTTTCATCGCGCACCATGCTAGCTGACCAACATTTCTTCAAATCTCTTCTTTCCAATTCTTTCGACGCTTCAGAACTTCTCTCTAATATACATTTTAGAGTTCCCTCTTACACTACCCGAAATCCCTCTTTGTTTTCTATACCCACTCACAACACTTCTTATGAACATAATCATTATTTATACTGGGTGCTTCATGTCTCTAATATTAATTTTTAGTTATAAAACTGTAAATATTCTTTATCTCACATCAATTTCATTCCATACCCGACTTCATTGTAGCCTCATTGTCATATATATCTATATAAATGTATTGTTATTATTTTTTTATTATTTTTATATTTTTTTTATCCAGTTCATTTACATTCATATTGTACTAATATACCTGCAATCTCTTGTATACTGCCGTCTTGGCGTTTAATTTAAAATAAATAAATAAATATCATAGTCAAAATACACTATAACTAATAATTGTATTTAGTTTGTAACAAACTGTATATTATATGTTATTATTATATGGTACCTATATTATTATAACTATAAAGTATAAATAATAGGTATATGTACCCACTACCCATAATATCATAATATGCCTATATAGCAATGTTGACCAATTGTATGTACCTTATACAATTAATGCAAAAAATAATTCAACTAAAATCCTATTATCATTATATATTTGGGCTTTTAACTAACGTTCAGCATCTGGCGAATGTCACATATTGCTGAGCCAACTTTTGCCACAGAATAGTTTTTACTTTACCCATAAGTTAGAGAAATTTAAAAAATTTTTAAAAGTTGGAAAAATAAATGAATACTTATAACTAATTGTTGTGAATAATGTTAAGGAACCAAATTATATAGACAGAGCTAAAGACATAACCAGACATATTATTATTTATAAGACTTAATATCGTTGACTGTGGTACTTATAATTAATTTAGTGGAAAGGTGTTCACAGTGCCGGATCTGGAGTATTTATCACTCTGGGCAAAAATAATT
Organism: Pemphigus obesinymphae; assembly: GCA_025469235.1. Taxonomy (NCBI): domain Eukaryota; kingdom Metazoa; phylum Arthropoda; class Insecta; order Hemiptera; family Aphididae; genus Pemphigus; species Pemphigus obesinymphae. The sequence goes on from JAIPRL010000135.1 coordinate 181,188, forward strand.
GTAGGGCTCTTTTAATTTTAATAAGCAAAAAGGTTATGCACCAATTTTCATAAATCATTTAAAAAAAATATGTTCTTAAGAAATTGAAATCGTAAAATCTCTTACAGTGTAAATATTCAAATTATACATGTATATTTTTTTCTAAATACTTATAACGTTTATTTTGTGCATTTAGTTTTTTATAAACCTATTGCATTTTGTTTTTGTTGTTAATACTTTATATTGGTTTTGAATTTTTTCTGAAAAACCACGTTATTGCACGTAAGAGAAATACGATCTTTTAATATAAAATATCCGTTTAGATATAGGTAGATATGTAGGTACATAATATCGATGTAGGTATCTCGATATATACATATGATAGTGGATAGATATTTTAAAGGCGGCTTGAAAACTTGTAGAGAACGCGTTGCATACTTATAATACCTACTTGACCATTTTTTTTTTTTTTTTGATTTTATACAGTTATAATGGGTTAGGCTATAACCTAAATTGCAAGAACAAAATTATTAACACGTACATATTCGTTTATAGAAACATGTTTGACGACATTCAATACTCTGATATATATATATAAATATTATATTTCTATACACTACATATATATGTATGTAATATGTATATTATATACTGCAGTATACCTATACCTATAATATTTAATATTAACCGCATTATAGCTGTTTGGATTCTTAAATACCTGTCGCCGCTGGGTGAATTCTTTGGTAAAGCGACGCGCGTCATATATAATATTATTACCAAAAAAATTTAAATATAACATTTTTTTTATTGTAAAACAAAATTTATATAGATTCTAGGTAGGTGTGTTTAAAAATATGATAGAAAGGATATGGAGATCTGGTGACGTACATGATGACGTGAGCTGGTGTCAATAACTACAATACATTTGTAACCGATTCGTAGAAATTGGTATGGTGTAAACATCATGTATGCATAAAAAAACGAATCAAACTTCAAAATTTTATAAAAATTATTGAAAAGTGGAAAAAAGTTTTGAAATTTGCTATTTAGTAAATATTTAGTTTAACTTCTAAGTATCGTCTAAGATATTCCAAAACAAAATCTTCAACTTCCGCGTCTTAATAATAAGTATTAAATCATAATTTTATGTAAAAAACAAATATAAGAGTATATAATATACTTGTAATTTAACTAAACCTATGGTAAAATACAATTTTAATTGAATTATCTTTAATATTTATTTTATTAGATACCTCCTATATGCTACAAAATATTTTATTGTAATATAATATTTCTTCCGGGTTGTCATGCCCCTTTAATCCAGATCTGCAGGAAAAATGAATATTATCTTTATTTTTGTATTATATCAATAAAAATATGATTAAACATAATATTATGCTTACCCCTTCACTGGAACTATAACTACAACCCTCTTCTAGAAAAATTCCCGAACACGCCTCTACACTGAAACCAGTATTAAGAGGTTTCCCCACTAAAGATTTTCTGTAGTAAAATCATGTCTAGGAAAAATAAATGAAATGACTTCTTAAATTAATTTTAGAGTTAAAATACCTACCTACATTCAAATTTAAAGGAAAAAATATTTTGAAGACGATCTCATAGGGATTTTACAAAATATTAATTAACAAGGAAGTTAAAGTGATTTAAAAACTAAAAAAAAAAAAAGAAGATTTTTATACATTTGATATTGTGCTATAGAATAAGAGAATAATAAATAACGCATCAGATCATACTTACCAATAATGTTATCTATCATACAATTTATAGTAGGTGTTTTAACTCTAAAACCATATTAAAAAGTATTTTTATTTGTTTTTCATAAAATTATTTTTGAACGAATGTCGTGATTACACAATAATAAAAATTAGTATACGGATACGGGAATATTTTAAAATTACTTTAATAATTATTTATTACTAATAATATTTATAATATTTTTAATTATTAGATTTCCATTTTTCACGAAATGTCATAAAATGTGTTTGTACAAAAATGGCGGTGATAATATCTTCTTAATATTATTATTTTGCATCGTCTCTTACTTTTTTGTATGTGTGATATCTCAATTTTATAATTTTGTTTTTTCTATAAATTATTGCAAAAGTTCCTGCTTTGTTGCATGATTTATAACCATAATCCATATTTGATTTCCAATTAAACTATTGGGCTATGTGACATTTACGGATAATAGATGATTATGTAATCCGAAAATACATTTATTGAAAAGAAAACAAAGTTTTGACTAACTGTTTTCTTTGAACATTCCATGTTAGACGTTTCAACGCTACTATATACTAATAAAAGCATTCTTTCATGATGTATAATTATATTATATAATCGTCGACTTGATTTTAAGTGTTTAACAGCTTGATTACATTAATTTATAACAATATATAATTGGGTTATAAATAAAAACAAAATGCGTTTTATATAATATATTATATTCTGTGTAATATCATGTAATTGTATTATTGTCTTGAATGAACACTATTTTTTTAATGGGCGCATGTAAATTCTTTCTCAATTTTGAAATATCAAACCATTGTACTGGCGCTAGAAAAAAAATATGTATTATAGATATATATTATAAAATTTAAAAAATTGGTAAAAATGTATATAAAATGTTTTTATAAAAGGCAATAATGTGTTTAGGGTTGTAATATTTATAGACTTAAAAACTACTCGACCGATTTTGACGAAAATTTAAGAGATTTTTCTTAGAGATATCTAAGACCTTAGACCTTAGGGGTCTAGAGAGTATAGTTTGAACCACGTCCGATGTGTGGCACTGAACAATTTTTTTTTTTATATTTTTGTTAATTACATTGATCACTTTACCTTATTAACTATAAACCACTATCATGTATGAATGCTTTATAATGTAGTGGTGCCGCTAATAAATAACGTTTAACTCATCTGTAATCATTTATTATTTATCATATTTTGATAATATTATATTTTACACCTTAACCTATACCGGGTAAAAGTGTTCACGGGTGAAGCCGGGTAATTCAAAAAGTAATATATATAATAAATTAAATCCATTTTTAAGTTTAAATTTGTTTATTGATCGCAAATGAATGTCTTATTCAATTTGTCACAATAATAATAATAGTATAATTACTATTATCATTATTTTTATTTTATGTTAAAATAAATAATATCGTACCTATTTAAATATATAAATGTTATAAATAGTATTCGTAACTATTTTTGAAGTAAACCAAAAACTAGACAAATAGATTAACGTTAATTTTATTGAATTATTAAGCATTTTATAGACTTATTAATTATTATAATTAGGTACCTACTACTACTTATTTTAATATCTAACTTAATTTAAATAGTACTAAGAAAAATTAATTTTTACCATTCAATATTACGTATTACGTCGTATATCAACGAAGAGCATATTAGAGCATATAGAGGGGAATTTATACAATATAACCAAATTATAGAAGTAAGCTTAGGGCATATTACAGAAAATTATGGACTAGGAAATTGAAGAAGACACAGATTAATAGAATTCTGTTCAAAACATGAGTTGTTAATAACAAATATCTATTTCAATCACTATTCAAGAAGAAGGTATACGTACACATGGGATATGCCGGGGACATAGGAAGGTACCAAATAGCTTACAAATTATAGTCAAGAAGATACTTAAAAATCAACTAAAATACTACAGAAGCTATCTAGGAGCAGACATAGATAGTGGCTATAAATTATTAATGATGAAAAGTTACCTAAAGTTCAAGAGAATGTACCAAGGAGAAACAATGATCGATGGCATATAAACAAATTAAAAGGGAAACAGACGAATTATATATTTAAAGAACTTTTTAACAGTAGGTATATAAATATAAACGAGAGAACCGATATAAATAATAGATGGGCTATTCTAAAAAGCACAATGGCAGACGTAGCATCAAAGGCTCTGAAAGAAAATAAATCAACTGTACCTAGGAAAAAATGGCTAATAGCAAAGATAATAAGTATGATGGAAGAAACAATGAAGCTTAAGAATGGGTCTACTCTTGAATATAAGCTGAAATATAGGGACTAAGAAATCTTATAATACGAAAGTCAAAAGAAGCAAAGGAAAAATACTTTATTTAGAGGTATATATGATCACTGCCATAGGCTTTTCCAGATTTTCTTCGCTGGTCATGCACTTATCCACCTCATAAAAAAAAGGTGGTCAGAACTCAGAACTTCACAATCACAAACAATGTTTTGATAATATATAAAGAAAAATATTTATTTTGTATAATAGTATATTAGTCACACATGACACATAAAATAAAATAATAAATCCATAACAAAATAAACTAACATAACCGGGCTAAAATCAAATAAATGTCATTAATTAATCTGTAATATAACACAGAATATGATAACACGTAGACACACCTATGATCCCTGCAGCGTATAAATCAGTTAAAAAAATTATTTAACAATTGTAACCCAAAAATGGATTTAATAGAAGATAGAAACGGAACAATTATTTATGAAGATAAACAGAGGAAGAACATACTAGACAAGAAATAGAATATGAAGAAGAAATGGATAATAGTCTTAACTATGCTGTTCTGAGAAAATAAATTAATAAAGCAATTAGAGATCTAAAAAGGAAGAAAGCTGTAGGAATTGATGAAATCCAAGCAGAACTTTGGAAAAAATGCACAATGAGATTTTTAAACTCATTAAGAATATATTTAATACAGGAGACCTTCATCTACACTTTACAAAGTGTAAGATTATTTCCATCCCGAAAAAAGCAGCCGCAAACAAATGTGATTAGTACCGTACAATTAGTCTGCTGACACATGTGTCAAAAATAATGACATTAATTATGCCAAGAGGAATGGGATATAAGATTGAAGTCATATTGTCAGAAGACCAGATTGGGTTTAGAAAGAACATGGGTACAAGGGAGGTAATACTGGCGCTAAGAACAATTATTGAGAAAATAATTATGAAAGATAAGCCTATATATATAGCTTTTGTCGATATAGAAAAAGCGTTTGACAATGTCAATTGGTCAGTAGTAATGTTCAAGATGCTAAAGAGACCAGGTGTAGAGTATACTAAAAGGAATATACCATATTTAAACTATACCAAAAGGAAACAGCTCTTATAAGAATTAGTGAAATCGAAGAGGAAACATGCATATAAGAAATGGTGCCAGGCAAGGGTGTACACTGTACTCTCTCACCTAGCATATTTAATTGCATACATCAAAGAGGCAATTGACATAACAAGAGAGAAAGTACATTTGGGTGTAAAGTTGAATGGTAGGAAAGTTGACATGCTATGGTTAGCAGACGATATAGCAGTAAGAGCTGAAAACGAGGAAGAATTACAAAGGATGCTAAAAAGTTTGGAAGAAATGCTGCTTAATGAACTAAACATAAAAATAAATACTAAAAAGACTAAAGTCCTTGTGTGTAGTAGGAACAATAATATTAGGCAGTAGCGGCTCGTGAGTGAAATATCTGGTTGTGCACAACCAAAAACTACTACGGATTAATAACAAATATATGTATTAACAATATTGTATTATGTTATTTTCTCTGAAATATCGATATAATACGACGGTACTGTAGTAATAAATGTGATGTAATTCATTTTATTAAGAACATACCTACATTCATATAAAACATAATATAATTCAATTTACCTTATGCCTATATAACCTAGATAAGTATTATATTGATAACATTTGAAAATCGGTAGATAATAATAATTGCATCAAACAAAAAAATGTCGTTACGACATACGACCACAGAATATTATAATTAGATATACATAGTTGGTGGTTTAAACTAGTTTTGTGCACGATGCTATATAATTTGCACAGTGTATTTTTCGCTGGAGAGGGAATAAAATAAAACTGCGCGTGTGTAAACGGCGCATCATACATACATTTTTTAAGTGTGCGCAACGGATAGTGCTGCGGTAGCATCGAGACAGTGGCCGAGACCACTATATGCAATCTATCTAACTGTAATATATTGCCGCGAATAACTGGCCACCAGCAGCAACTAACAATACAGCGGTGCAATGCGTAATATGTTGGTACAACAATAATTACCAAAACAGCGATAAATAAATAATAATTTCATATATAAAAATATGCTAATTTACTGAAATTTTAGGCGATGCACATGCGCCTGTGCTCCTTAACATGAGCCGCTACTGATATTAGGAAAGAATACATCTACAAGATAACGGATAAATTGAGCAAGTATAAAATTTCGCATACTTGGGAAGCATAATAAGTGAAGATGGTAGAAGTAGAAAGGAAATTATAAAGTAAATATGTCAAGATAAGATAGGATTTAACAAAAAAAGGAGATATTTTACTTCAAGAAATAGCAGCATATACCTACACTAGGAAAAATCTTGTGAAGACGTACGTATGGGGTATAATGCTGTATGGCAGCGAAATGTGGATGATTGCCAAAGAAGAACAGAGAAAAATAGGTTTTAAGATGTGGTATTACAGAATAACGCATAAGATAATTTGGACGGATATGGTAACTAACGAGCAACGAGGAAGTATTAGAAAGAATATCAGAGAGAAGAGTTTTCTGGAGTAGTATCAAAAAAAAGAAGAAATGAATGGATTGGCGTGCACTGAGATATGGTGGGTTGCTGGGATTAATTATAGAAGGGTGTGTAGAAGGAAGAAATTATAATGGAAGACCACGTTGGAGTATATGCCACAAATAATGAAGGACCAATAGTGTAATTATTACGAAGAAACAAAAAGAAAGGCAAGTAACAAGGAAGAGTGGAGAATTGCTGCAAACCAATCTCAGGATTGAACACATAAATAAGATGAACCAAATTTTACCGGAATAATTCTTAGGCGGAATTCATATGTACCGAAATTCAAATAGAAAATGTTGATTTAGGCCCACAGTTTCACCCTTTTCGCCGAAACTATTATAAATTATCAATTTCATACGAAAATTATTTATATACCTAGATAAATTTAAAATTAAAATATTGAAAATCAATTGATTCAAGAATAATAAATATATAAGTATTATAAAAAAATATATAAAGTACCTATATAATTTTTTTTAGAATACTCATCTGGATACATTTTATTTTTTTATATATTATTTATATTATATTCATTTTACTTATGTATATATATATATTGTTATTTTTATATTATATTTATATATATGTCTATCGACTATAATAGATTATGCATTACATTGGTATATCACGTTGATATACCCATTTTTACACGGTTTCAAATGTGAGAAATCGATTTTATTTAATATTTGAAAAAGCTGTGTAACTCGGTCAATTTTGGGTTCTATTTGTTCTATCTAGTCACCAACAGCTAATATATAGGCGCGACTTACATAAAACGTTAATCTGCCAAAACATTTTTTTTATTTTTATTTAAAACGATTGTAATTTGATCATTGTTCATTTCAGTATCTCTTACGTCCCTACTTGGTAGATACTTTGATACAGCTATGGAATAAACACAAAAATGAAATACGGAAATATGTCGATTTGGATTTTTCCTCCATCCGTTTACAGGACCGGTTTATCTGTCGGTAAAAATAGTATTCGGCGAACCAGTGAACGCGGAAAATGATTGGGGTGGAATTTATAACTACGCTCTTACGATTAATATATACTTACGTTTTCTACCATAAACAACGAAATATTTTTGCGAATATGCGGTAGCTAGTATATTGTAATCAAATAGGTATATAGTTGGAACATTATACATACGACGTGATCATTAATAAAAAAAATTAAAAACTATAATTATGTATAGGCAAAATAATAGTACAAAATGTTATATCGTTTTACTTATCTAGTTATAATATAAAATATAAATAAAACATTTTTCGAAATTGTTAATTTAATAAATTAAAATTTAATTACTCAATTATATGAACTTTATAATATGAATTCGAGTAATCAAGTTTTTTATTGTTTTTCAACGGTTGTGGAACCACCGAGTTTCTGGAAAAAAAACTACGTAATTATATTAAACATCATCTGCAGCGGAAAGTAGAATCCACATCCTCTTTGTTTTAATACACAACAGCTATATAATTATATATAGGTTTTTTGAGTTTCATAACTATTATTATGTTATAGTTATTATGACCGCATCGTGTATACAGTAGGTAATATATATATATCAACTCGGAACTGTACACTCAATAACAATCTGCAGGTCCAGCGAAAATTAAATAATATGTGTGGTAAATTGGTGAGTATATCTTATCTTATATTATATTTACATAATATTAGAACCCCTGGGAATCATAAATATATATTATAGGTATCATATTCATAATATTGTTTTTTGTACGTATTATAAAAAAGAGATTAAATTTAAAAAAAATTAAAAATTAAATTAAATTGTCTGTAATTATTTAATGACCTCTGAAAATATGTTTATTATTATTACCAGCTGTACCCTAGTGAAACACTATCGCTATACAGCATGAAAAAGGGGGTCAAACATAGAATGCAATCGTGGATCACAGCCGATATTATTTTCGTTCACATATTATGTACATACACTGCAGTACACCCATTTTCTTACATATTTCTTATTAATTTTTAATGCATTTTGGTTTTTACCAAATATTATTTACATGAGTTGACCACATAATAATCAACTTCTAGTCTATTTCTTGTTTACAATGTCGGTCGGAAGAACTTTCTCGGCCATATAAACACGATGTTTCGATAGATGGACCAGTTACAGCATATATAATAATAAATAGGCACGCATTGACGCATAACATAAGAAATGGCAATCAATCATATCGTGGACATCTCTTGTGGTTTTTTCACTCATATAATATGTAACTCATATTTTCCTAACAAGGATGTGCAATTTATTTCTTTTTTGAAACTAGTTTAAGTGAAGTTAATTTAAAATGAATAATAACTACAATTAAATTAAAAGTTACTTATTTTATGATTTTGATTTTTGATACAATTGTAACTGAGTTAGATTAAAAGCTCATTTAAAAATAAATAGTCCAAGTTATGGCTCTCTGCGGGCCAATTTTAAGGGGTCATATATATAGGCAATTTTCAAATAATATGAAACTCTTGTATATGTACATGTGCGTGTATAAATTAATATTAATGTGTATAGATGGGTCTTATTCAAAATCTACCGTGAATGCGTAAACTGTGTTTACCGGAAAAAAAAAATCCTGTCATTGGTTGAACCAATTGAATCATGTGGTTACTCTGTGCGGATATACCTGAATATTTATTTAGAATACTATACCTTTATACCGTATATACCTAGGGGTGACATTTTTTGGGGGAGGAAGCGGTACAGATCATGGCAAAAATTATTTTTGATAGGGCAAATGTTTAGGTACTTGTATATTATTGTTTCTTCATTTGAGTTTTTCATAATAATATTTAGGTATATATTATTGGGGTTAATATTTCGTTATACCTGCCTCTATAGGTATCGGTTGCAAATTGTAGGTATACATCTAAATCATATAAATCAGATAGATAGGCAAATAGAGATAATTGGATGTTTTAAATAATAATACTAAATAAATATTCAAATAATAATAAAATATTGCAATAGACTCATGAAAAACGTTAAATTATAGTATTTAAAATCATATACATATTTACAAAGGTTTTTTTCAGTTGTATAATAAATTTGTCTCAATGGATATCCTATTTCTATGATTGCGGACCTGATTTACTTGATTGTTAGAGACTTCTTAATTTATCACTCTGCCAGTCACTGGATTTCCAATGGATAGTGATCTCCATACACACGATTCCTTGTTAAATTTTATATTCCAATCATAATATATGCTCATTGTACGAACTTATAAGTACAGATTGTATATTTTTCTAATAAAAAATAATAATTAATAAAAGATAATTAATTAGTATTAAGTATACTCAATAATCAATATATTAATAATTATGAATATGATTTTAATTCTTAATAATTTAAACATTTTCCATTAACCTGAATACTTTTTTTTTACCGTTCATCAAAGCCATTATAATAAAATTAGCATTTAGTATACAAATTAAAGTTATCTTTTGGTTCATAATTGATAAAATGTTATAATGTTATAGTGTTATACGGTAATTATTTTATCAAAAAGTAGTTTTGACATTTGAGTAATTTTAAAACCAATTTTTGATTTTTCATTTGATTATTGATTTTCAAATTTGACTAATTACAGGGTCAAATAAATTGCAAATCAATTACGTAGTATATTATAAATTATAATATGGTTTTCGGACAAAAATTGGAGGGTGGGAAAATATCAGAAGATGATATTCCTGTTCTACGTGAATCCTCCAATTTGACCACTGTGTCTAAGCCCAGAAATTGACGTTAAATGTTTAAAAATTCTCAATACATTATTATATATAATATATTGGTAACTACTTGTAAATTATAAATTATATTAATACTGCATAGGTATATAATATTATTAGGTACTATAATTTTATGTACAAATGAATAAAAACAAAAGTCGGAAGAATATTATATAGGTATTTTATAGGTAGATGACCGCAGAGAATATAATATTCTCATTTCTCTCACCTTACGCGGAAATGTTTGGTTTATGTTTTTAATTAGGTAACTCGGGAAAAAAATAAAAAATAACACTACGCGATACTTATACAAATTGAATGTTTATTAAGTAGGTATTTATTATTATTTTAAAATATAGTTTACGTGTTATATTTACCCCGAATTAACATTATATTATTATCCGTGTATGTAATATGGTTAACTACATATTTGTATTACTTGTACGTTGCATCGATTGTCCACATTTTTTACACACACCATACAGGAATTATGATTTATATATTATATCCGGATATTTAAATGCCAAATCCTGGTCCATATTTGAATGGGAACGCGTAGGTACTATATATAATATTATATAAAAGTATCGGTTACCTCTTTCAAATAATTACTATAATATCGACGTATATAGCCCGAAGTGTATGACACAGAAAAAAAACGTTCATTATAGTTTTTGCTTTTTATTTTGGTCAATTTCATTATAAATTATAATTGTACATGCTATGCCAGTAATATGCTTAGTATCCACTATTATTTTTCGATTTATCTAAGTATATCATTTGTAATTCACAGTAAGTTGTCTTGAATTCATAAATCATTATATTTAAATTGTAAATAAAAATGTATAGTAGAGTTAAAAATAAAAATACGTAAAATTAAAAAAAAATAAAATTTATATTTAATATTTTTTTTTTTAAATTTTACCCAGCTCTAATTTAGTCAATTTTGGGTTTATAATACTAGTTCATAGATCAAAATTACTTGAAAAAATTTTAAGCCATAGGAATTTATGATCCATTAGTCTACTTTAATGTCTCGAAAACAGAATTGAAAAATATTTACAGGGTAATGAGTGGTAAAGTATTCCCAGTTTCCACGGACACATGGTATATTAGCCATAATTTTATGTGGTTATTAATACTATGGAAAAATATATCATTGAAAATGTCAAATTTCATTTTTCTATATGCCATTTGTTACATCGGCAATATTTTATCACAATTATATAAATATTATTAGATTAATAAAATATATACAATTAACTAGCTAAAGTTAAGTTATTGAGAATATAGAATATTAAACCTGATATAAGTATTTTTAATAATTTAAGGAAAAATATTCTTTTATACCTAAAACACTTTAGTTTTTGAAACGACCAAAAAAAAAAAAAAAACTACAGTGCGTTTCACAAAATTAGCGACTAGACTGTGGCACGACCTGCGGTGGACTACTTTCAGTAGTACTACGTAAGCTTGTATGTAGAAATGTTCAAAATGTTAGGTTATGTTTGGTAATGCTCTCTGGATATCATTGAAGTGTGTGCGTTTATTTATCATACTTCATAATTATGATAATATTAAGATAACTTGAAATACCGAAAATTGTTAACGGAACGCCCTTCAGCCGAGTCGCTTGGTTTGTTAAACCATTTATTAAACTCGGGCACCTACTCATAGGTTTTTAAACTAGATAATTTGATAAATTTAAAATACACCAAATGAACTACTTAGTTAAATTAAAGTAACAATAACTTCAATCGTCAACTTAACTCATTAACTCATTATTTTGTAAATTTGGCAGTGAATTTGTCAACTTCATAATAACTATTAGATAGATGTATATATACTGTATATATCAGTACTTCAGTACTATATATATACACAAATTTTTAGAAATATTCTAGAACCAAAAATATATAACTAAATATAAAATATAAAATATAAATATATAAACTAATAGCACCTAAACTAATAATACAAATAGAAAACACAAAATAAACTCTTGTAAATAAATAAATGCATTTTAATAAGTAATATCATTTTAGTTTTTTCATTTTAGCAAAATGTAAAATTTTTTTCTACTGGAATGAATATTTCTCTGATACACCAGATAATTTTTTTCTCAACTAATAAATTTAATCAGTTTTTCCTACCTGAAGATTCTTTTAGCAGTCATCTCGTTAGCATATTATTCCTGCTAGAAATTTCATTTATTCATAATAATAAACGTAAATTACTACAATATAATACAATATAGGGCTGGCCAAAACTAAAACCGATAACAGCCAATTTCATTTTTTAGTTAACGAGTAACACAATATTATCGCACCAATAAAATTCACTGCTAGATAATGATGAATACACATCGGACGACCAATTTATATTAGTTTTATTATGTAAGATATATCATATTTTTATTAAGATATCACAGTATCACCACAATTTGTTTAGCCAGTTTACGAATTTTCAATAATCAATAACGATTCTTAAAATGCCATAGTGGTGGGGTATTATTATATAATTATATAGCATAATTAATTAATTATCTAATTTGGTATAATATCACATAGGCTTTGGGGGGGGGGCGTTAGCTAATACCCCTTCCCTTAAATACGTGCCTGATATACAGTAGAAAATTCATTTTTGTCTTCAATAATAATCGTTTTCGCCTGTCAGATGTTAGTTGTTCGAATGGTTTTGACTCGAAGAGCAGATAATTTATAGTTAATAGATATATTACGTAATATTAGACATTTTCCATTGAACTTGATATCGTTTAACGCTCGATTTGTATATGTAATCCTGTATAATATAATTATGCGGATGTTTGACGACGATTACAGGAAAAAAAAATCCAATACTCGTTATTTAATAAAATAATATATACATGGTACTAAAAAAAAGAAAAAAAATAGTAATAATATTTTGTGCATTTTTTCTATATTTATGTACTACCGGTTTCAGGTAAAATGTACACAACAAAGTATAACAAATTATGTTACATTTAGTTTATTCATATATTATTCAATCGGATAATGTTACAGTAGAATATCGAGTTTTCAAAACACGATAGATTCCCACCAGTGTACAAATATTATTTCCGATCCGATTTCAAAAGAAAAGTTAATAAGCCGAGGATGTTATTTAATTGAGATTTCAATTATGTTTTTGTAACGCTGAATCGTGCACTAGTCGATATTTTTAATACCAAACGTTTACTATGAGGATGGGCATATAGGAAGTAGAATACGTATACGTAATATTCATTAATAAGTTATGATTGATAAAGATGTCGTTTTTGTGATAAAAAATTGGTAATGGTTTTTTGGTTGTTTAAAATATGAAGTATATTATGTTAAATCACGTCTGTGGACTTCGAGTTAATGAAACAAAACAGATTGCGGTGTTATGAAATACGTTTTTTCTCGATGGAAGTAAACATTTAGAAAGGTATACCAATACACCATGAATCATGATTGTACCCACTCATAATAATTACCGAAAATCTTTAGCAGTACTTGTATTTATATTTTTACTATTATTACTAATATATTATATAATAAATATAGTATATTTTTACTATTAGTTAACTCTGACTGTACCTGTAAACGTTTATATAAGACATTTATATGGCACAAGTGGCGTATTTTATTTCAACTTTTGCCGTATATCAATACATAAATGTATCGTGTTATTCAAGTCATGAAATTAATTATTTTTCGTATATAATAGTATAGATTTTATAACAGTTATATCATAGAACTTAAGAGAAGTAACACTATTGCTGGATGGCTTTGGATTCATACTAGGATGTTGTATTAGAATACTTGGGATCACATGATATTAGAAATGATATGTGTTATCGTACTTATTAACGATCCCCGTGAAATGATTATATTGTCTAAAATCGTAGCTTTTGATTAACATTTACGTTCGCAAAATGAAAATGATAAAAAAAATGCATTCTAGGTTTTTAATTTTCAGGCCTTGAGAACAGATGATTTTGTTTCAGTGTCGTACGCCTGGTTATACATAGGTACTCGTAGTAAGTAGGTAACTATATAATATTATATACTATATAGGAATATACAGAATGAAAAATACATTTAAATTGTTTTTGAGTTTTCTTTTTTTTTTTTATGTTATTGACAATGTATACTAATATCATACGATGTGACACCCAAATTCCATTTAAAAGTAAACAAACCAAATGTAGGAACCAATTACCAAAAATGATGTCTTATGCCGTGATCGTCGGTCTGCATGTATGTAACATCTATCTCGTTTACGAGGCAAGAACGCCAAAAACGTACATATCACGTACATACTACCTATATAGTAATCTCCCGTAGTAATATGTTTTTTTTAAAAAAATAAAAATAAAATACAGTATGTTACGTAAAAAAAGCCAATCCCATAGACGGAGAAAGAGACTGGAGAATATATAGGTATATTGAATATTATATACCTACTATATATAATATATATATACATATATATTAGTAGGCGGATCGCGACCTTGCGAATTTCTCGATCAGCTTTCTACCGTTCAGTATAATATGCAATATACATAATATATAAGCTTTTTCCAGCAAATAGTTCCTCATTTATTGTTTTTGTTTTTTTCGACTTCCTATATATTATAATTTATAGTATTTTTGAGTGCCATAAACACGAATTCCGATGTTACGTAATTACTAAATATTTTTTTTTTGCTAAATCTATTAGTAAACTATTTAGGAATCTGTCACCATTAAAATAGTTACCTATGTATACGTCAGACACTCATACATAATATAATATTCTTTTGACGATTTGGGCGGTGCATGTACGGTCACAAATATATTATGTTTTTGTATTACTATTACACAAATTAAAGACAGAAAAATGTACAATAATAAGTGTGTAAGTACCTCCAATATTTTATAGGTAATACGAAAAAAATAGACAGGTATGTAATATTTGACCAAAAAAAAAAAATCATCTGATCCCATTGGCCATTAGTGACATTTACGTTCGATTTATAATGTCAAAAAATAATTATTATAATAACTGGTCACGATTGCGTAGTGCACAGTCGAGGATTCTTCCGGAAGTGTTACTGATATTAGGATTTATAATAATATATTATAGTTAATTTATATGAACAGATTAGGTTTGAGTCTAAGGTTTCAGAATCAAAGTCCAAACGATTCAAAATCATCAATTTTTGTAAAAGTTCTTTTTCGTATCCAATTTAGCTGTCAGTCAATTTCTTTTTATTAAAATAATTTTGAAAATAACATAATATTTAGATAACTGTTGGCGAGCATTTTATTCACGTGACCGTTGAAATAATAAATGAATGTTATTAATTTTAGGCATCTTAAAATGATGCGAATATTATGTAAAGATTTATTTCGTATACCCATACTTTATAACTTTATGCACTATGTAATATTATATAACAATTTGTATCGTATCGTATAATATATGAACGTATAAAATAAACTATATTAACTAATTTTTATTTGGAAGTTTTCAACCACGGAGAAAAAAAATAGTGTATATAGGTAGTATAAATAGTTAGTATATAGTATATGTAGGTATATGTAGGTAATATATATAGTAATATGGTTGGTAAAAAAATAAAAAATTTAGGAGTACTGCGAATAGAAAGAAATCTTGTGACCGAAATATACCAAATTAATATCTTAGACTTCTTTTAGAGGGACGGTATTTTTAGCGATTATATAGTCTTTGGTTTTTTCAACATTTATATTTATCATTGGTGATGTTGAAAATATAAATAAAATTATACCTATATAATATATGTAAGATTCACGAAATATACATTTGACCACATAATCTTAAAGCAATGACCATTTACTTAATATGTCCAGTGTCCACAGTCACTAGTTTTGTCCGCCATAATTGAAACTTTTATTCCATTTAAATTTTCAAGAATTAGTTGAAATATAACATTATGTAGAGATTGAATTAAATCATTTTGTATATGACTACTTAAATATTGGGCATTTTTTGGGACTTCTTCTTAGTGGAATAGAATTTTGGGATCATATTTCTTAAGTAGATTTACAATTTCTAGAAAGAATCCCTTATTCATACTTTTAGAACTTTCGTTGTGCCTTCTAATTAATGATTTTCCCGTTTTTGATAATACAATACATGTATCAATTAAACCATTTTAGAACTTCCCTGCTATGATGACGGTACTTCTCTCGATTTTTAAATCCAGTTAATTTTGAATTTTTAATTAAACATCAATAGAAATATTTGATTTATATTATACTGTCCACGATTCTACACAATTTGTATAACACACTGATTTAATAATGCCTAAGCAATAATAGCTTATATATACTACACAGTATGTACGAGTGGCATTACCCATGTATTACGTATATATATTTATTTAAATAAAACATTGTATGCATTTTACATGCGGAAATTCAATTTTTAATACTATTAAGTCAGCATGTTATCCAGTCAGTATTAAGGCCTGATGGGCTTGATTCGTAGTTTTGTATATGATCATTATTGAACATGTTTTGATAATTCAGAGCATCCATACATTTGTATGGATATTAGAGCTTTAAAATGTCTAAATAGTTTTTAAATAGATAGGTACTGATATAATTGGAACCTTTTAGTTCTGAACCCATGTAATGGTAGCGTATTTAAATATAGTATAGAACCCAACAGGTTCGGATAGGCTCAGCGAGTTACTGAGTTGAACTTAGTAGACCACACGATATTTGGGCTGATTATGTAATGTGCGATCAAAAATATAAAAGCACAAAGTAAAATTTGAATGGTTCACTTAGCAGGAATATTTAATTTTTTTTTAAATAGTCGATAAATATTTTTTGGCAGGTAGAAATCCTAAAAAACTAGGTAGAACGGCAGCTTTCTTATTCAGCATTGGATTAAGTCAAGCCCTTCCAGCCCCTTCTTCCAAATTGTGTGTAAGATCCAAAATATTTTGGTACATATTTATTATGTTATATTACAAAATTCGCGAGACGTGTTAAGTAACAAAAAAAAATAAATCCGTTTCTTATTCACCTATTTTAAACATAAAACTGTTTGAGGAAATATAATTGTATTTTAAAACATACAGTAATTTTTCTCACGGTTCAACGGAATATAATTATTATTTAAATATCATGTTTTCGATCATATTATATAATTTTGTATAAAATCGCTGTGTAATTTTGTCCGATATTAAACTCGTGTACGTGTTATAATACGTATAGGAAAAATATAAGTACTTCATATATATATATAATAATTATGTGTTTGTGTTTACCATTTTATTTATTCGACAAGATTTTTTAATTTATCGCTGTAAGATAACGACATATAATAATAATGTTATTGATTATTATTGAATATTATTAATATATGATGAATGACTAGATTTTCGATTTATCCTTATTGTTTTTAATAAATCTAAATGAACACCTATTGATGTAAGATGTAACATGTGTTTTTAAAAACCTGAAATAAAATACCAAAATAGTTGATTTTTAACATATTTATCAAATTTCTTAGCTATTTAACATACCATTATATAAATAAATATAATATCATATATTATGGTTTCATTATCATTTAAACAAGTTGATGTCAGCAAAGTTATAAAACTCATTTTAAAATTATAAATTATTTATGATAGGAAAAATACTTAAATTTATTATGTTCATAATAACTTTTCGAAAATGTGCTGGTCTTAAACGATTAATTACAACAGTTAAAATGGATTTAATTATAAGGTATAATATTGACCTAGGCAGAAAATTATCTAAGACTATTATAAATAAACCATTGAGTTTCCTGAGGGATTTTCTACAGGTAAATATAATACAATTGTATGATAACCATGTATATTGTATAGTCATGAACGGATTCGTGGTCTTGGTCTTTGTCTTGTAGTAAATTCACTGTTTTGGAATTAACAAAACTAAGACCAAGATTTTATTATTACGTAGGTAGCTAGAAAGATTGAAACAAAAATTGTATGTAATACCAAGACCAAGAATAAACTGTTAGACTCTTGCAGTCATATTTTAAAATAAAATACAAATTGATTAATTAAATTTATTATATTTTATAAAATTTTTGTTATGAAATTATTTTTTTAGTAAACATTTTATTCACAATATCACACAAAATCTAAAATTTTCGTAATGCAATTATTATTGAAATATATTGTATTACTTCTGGAGAATATTATCCAAAATTCGGGTAAACGAGTTTCTAATTTTCCGAATGTTCACAAAAGTGTGATTGTCATCAAAAACAACCACCTACATTGGTAGGTACCTACACTATTTTTTTTTTCTATAGGCGATTAGTTCGATTGTATTTTTAATTATTTGTTTTTTTTTTTTATGAAAACATGATGGAGCCACTCAGGTCAGTCTGAATTTGGAATCTGGATATATTGTAATTTATTATATAATATACTAGTATAAATATTTTTAGATAACCTAAGAATATTTATATACTCATAGTTATAATTTTGGAAATTAAAATATATCGAGTTTCTTTATATTGTATATGTATCTATATTTGTTTCCAAATAAGATATCGTGGAATCGTTGAAATAATACCTATACAATAATAGATATGCATTTTTCGATAATATAATATTAGTTTAAGCAGTAATCATAATATAAAAGTATTCAAAAATGTTCATGACCTACAATCTAAATATATCCACGGCAGTATACTAGTTCCTTCTGCTTTCTACCTGTATATCATTCGCAGCTAAAATAAATTCGTTTTCATTGCAAAATGTATTCGATACGTATAAAGAAATTATTTACCTATCCTTATTTATAAATTTGGTATAAAAAATAAATATTGCAATAATGTTGCAAAACCAAGACCAAGACCTAGAATGAGTAAACAAGACCAATGTCAAGACCAAAATCGAGTCAACACGACCAAGATCAATGCCAAAATTGAGTTAACAAGAGTAAGACTAAAAGTCAAACTATGGCAGTCTAGGTCTTAGTCTTGCTTTGCTTAATACTATAAAGACACAATAAAATGCAGCAAGTAGGTACAATGTACACACACACACACACACACACACACACACACACACACACATATATATAATATATTATAGGAGAACATATATTACACATATACATATGTTATATATGAATTATATATGGTCATTCAATGATAAAAATTTCAAAACCCTTTTACCACTTTTCAGTAATTTTGATCAAATTGTAAGTTTTCATTTATTTTCTTGTATACATGTAAGTTTACATTTTTTGGGATAGTTAATTTTGTTAACTAATTTTGTTTGGATAAATATCTTTCTGATAGGATTATATAGTTGGTATTGTATAAAAGGTCAAAACATTTACTCAGTTATTTTTTTAAGTATAAAGAAAAACTACCAGAAATTATTAAATAATTAAAAATAGTTAAATTAAGGGGTTATTAAAAATTGGGAAATAATAACACCTCAAGTTTTACCACGAGTTGTTTTTATTGAAAGAAACAATTTATAATTATTACTTTTAAATTCAATACATTCACAAACAGTGTTTCCATCCTTTACTGCAGGCCGCCGGAAGTTGGATTCAAGTATAGGAAATTTTAGGTAGGTTCATAGTTTTCCGATAGTAAATAATTCATTCTAGTTGATACTTTAATAAGGTAATTTTAGATTTTCTTAGTAGTTTTCTTAAGCGTACGAAGAAAAACATTTAAAAAGTTACTTACCTACATCTAATTGAAAAAGATTCAAAATTTTTTTTTATTGGCTTAAATGGTGTATATAAATATTCCTAGAATAATGATAGTCATAAGGAATTATAAGAGAAAAAATATTTTCGAGAATATTCACTGAGGTGGCTCCAAAATGCACGAAAAAGTCTATAGACGATGGAAGTAGTAATTCAGTGTCGTTCAGTCCAGTTATAAAATATAATATTATAACAATATATACGTAAAATCCCTCCCTACTGCTGGGGTTATAGACGTAAAATAATAATCGATAATGTAAAAGTGTTTTAAATTAAATTTTGATTGTAGTTTCATAGATAGATTTTCTAAAGTAGATACCGACATAAGATTTTAATGATAAATAACAAATTTTTTGTTTTGTTCTAAATATTGATCGAAAAAAGTTTGATTTTTGCCCGTGGAGTGCCAACAATAAGCCAACATTTTATATTTTACTTCAATACATGGTAATAAATCATTTTAACTTCATTTTTATTGCTTTTTTAGTATTATTAATATAGTCTTATTTTTCGGTGCGTTTGCAACTAGATGTATTTCCATTTTTTAAATGTAAAGACCAAAGACCATATGGCGTATATATATTTCGTCTTGGTCTTGATCTTGTTGACTGGGTAGAAATCAATCTTGTCTAGAGAACATCAAACTTTCGTGAACAATCGGGAAATAATCGGAAGCCCATTTAATTATATATTGGACAATGTTTTTGGGAAATAATCCAATATATTGCAATATTGATTGCATTACGAAAGCTGTAAGTTTTATGTAAAACTTATGAATAGAGTGTATAGCAAAAAAAAAACAATTAATTATAACAACTCTATAATATATTAAATGATTGAATTTTTATTTTATTTAAATGCAAGACCGCAAGAGTTTTGCAATTTAATATTGATATTGGTATTGATAAAAGTTTTATTTTAGTATTGCTAGTACGTATTATTGTAAAATCTTGGTCTTGATCTTACTAGTACTAGTGTACAGTCTCGGTCATGGTATTCTAGTTTTAAGTACAAGACTGGTGTGAGATCAAGATCGATTATGCTCATTAGTATCAAAGAAAATCGGAAAATGTCTGTAAATCGTAAAATAATGTAATATTACATATTAATATATGCTTTTGCAGTTTTATTGCAATTGACCCATTTCGAAATTGTTTTTTTGTAGTATTCACAGTCTTGCAGGTCGACACATATATAAATTTATTTTGTTTTCGAACTCGAATGTGCACTAGACGAATAGTAAGGGATATTGGCAGTTGTCCGACCGTTGATAAGGTATTGAAATGATAAGGTGTCCGACATCAAAAAATTATTACCAACCGTTGCCAAGTAAATTCCATGTATCAGAATATAAATACTTATGATAAAAG
>JAIPRL010000136.1:7827-128212 GCA_025469235.1 Pemphigus obesinymphae
TGAGTATATCAGAGGTAGTATAGGGGTAGCTTCGATAGTAGACAAAATGAGAGAGAATAGATTAAGATGGCTCGGGCATGTATTAAGGAGGGATGAGACTGAGGCAGTAAGATTAGTAAGGGAAATGCATGTTGTTAGTAAAAGGGGGAGGGGAAGACCGAAAAAGAGATAAGGGGATGTAATGGCGAGTGATATGAGGAAGGTGGGAGTAAGTGAAGAAGATGCGGGAGATAGAGTTAAGTGGAAGTGTAGGACCAGGGTGGCTGACCCCAAATAGTTGGGAGAGAAGGCGAAGCAGAAGAAGAAGTTGGATTTTTATTTTTCTTAATATTTCTTAAAAATTACCTATACAGAACCCCTTAAAGAACAGGTATTGTGGCCCCTTAAGCATAAAGGAAATCTATTGATTATGAAATGATTTATTTGATTATTTCTAATTCAATACTTTCACCAATTGTAGGTATCCTACTTAAATTGCTTCCTTCCAGCTTACAAAAGTTAAAAGGTACAGAATACAGATATACAAAAAGTATCAGATTAGGTATTTAACAGGATATTTAAATTAGGATATATAATTTAATAATATTTCTGTTTAACTCAAATGAAAATGGGCAGTACCTACTTATCTACTTGAGTAACTCATATACCTATATAAAAAAAAATAAAAAATTGTAAAATAAAGAACAAATTTTTAAAACATTATTATAATAGTATGTAGGTAGGTATCTAAAAGAAAAAAAATACATGAACATTAGTAAGAAAATAATTATGTTTATTGTATTTTTAATGAATGGAATATAAAACACGCATAATTAACACATGTTAATGAAGGCAAGGGGAGACAAGAGACTACAATATAATGGACTATAGGTGTTCTAAAAGGTTAATAAACACAGAATACATTTTAATTCTAGCAACAGGTATGTACATAAATAAATGAATATAAAATTAGTTTAATTATTTAAAGCTGGTTGCCTTATAATGAAAATATTTTAGTTTTTAATATTATTATTAGAAAAGGGATTATGTAGGTTGTCTATACAAATATTTAATATTACACCTATTAGTTAGGTATATACTTTTCAAACACTGGAGGCTATTTAAAAATAATAAATAGGCATATAACAATATTTATTCCACAGACCTAAGTACCTATGTAAAATAATTACCTAACTACTATCTAAAATGATATAAGATAAATAATTTTATTTTCATATTCTATATTTTGAAAATTAATTTATAAAAGTATGATAGAATGTAAAAAGCTATGCTTATTTTTTCAGTCAAATTAGGTATTATGTCTATTATCATAGTTGCGATTATATACTAAAAGGTAATAGGTAATTTATATTTAATTCATTTTTATGGGAGGTTTTTTGCAGATTAATTTCCCTCCAAAAAGTAATAAATATTTTATATTAAAATGTATTATAATAAAAAATAATTGTGAATATTGATATTGTAAACTACAGTAAAAAATCGAATGGACCAATGCTTATATGAGGATATATTATAATTTGTTATAATGTGAGATTTTGTCATGGAGTAATGTCAGTAAACTTTTTCTATCGTGATTTGGAATTGCAGAGGAAACCGAAAACGAAAATATTTTAAAAAGACTACAAATTAGCAGGAAATATAAAAAGAACTTAGTACACCTACCACCACACCAGCAGGACATAAAACGGTCAGGTAAATTAGATACAAATAATATGCTTAAATGTTATTGAACACGTAAATATGTCATCACAGTGTTCTACCTAAATACAGGAATAAAAATTATTTTGAAATATGACTCAAATTGTTTTAATATATATTTTAACAATTAACTGCACATTACGTATACATGTATACATAGTAAGTGCATAATTATTTTAGATTCTGAATGTTACGAGGAAGCTATTGATTTTACAATGATGTAGATTTTCAACCAGAAGGAGCTTGATATTTGATATTGGTATGATATCAATAGGAAATCAGCTTTAAATGGTACCTAATACAAAGCACTTTTAAATTTTTCCAGTAGTTTCCATAGGAAAGAAAAAAAAGTTAATTCTATATGGTGTACGTAGCTATACATTTATACAGTGCATAATGACATTTTAGATTTAAGCAATTGAAATTAGCCAATATTATTATTTGGTTTATATTTTATTATATTTGTTGGCTACTAGATAGTAATTTCCAAGTTTTGTAATTTAATAAAGTGTATATCTGGACAAAATGAATTGTTCATTCGGATAATGTGTAATAAATAAATAATAAATACTGAAATAATATAATATAATATGGCGACATCATAAAATTATTGCAAAATTTTTAACTGTAATATTTATGTAGGTAAATCACATCTACCTCTGCTCAGAATCATTTTTAAAGAAATAAATGATTAACATATCATTGCTTTCAAATACAATATATTATCCACTGCCAGTATCCTATACAATGAGCAAAGTGCTTCTATGCCCCTACACCCTACTGACTAGCTCTTTTATTTTATGATGATAGATATTGTTGGTTATAGTAGGTGATAAAGTTCCTTAATAAGGTAGTAATTGAAAGAATAATTTTAGAAGCATGAAGGTAGTTTGTGTGGTACCAATATTTAAGAGTAAAAGGAGATGTACACGAATGTGGGAATTATAAAGGGATACAACTTATAAAGCACACACAGTAGGAACATTTGGAAAAAGATAATAGATAATATGGTAAGGTGAGGTAAGAGTGGGACATTTATTACAAGAAATCTGTTTCGGTTTATGTCTGGAAGGTCAACAATGGAGTCAATTTTTGTATAAGATAGATAGCTAAGTATGGTTATTATTGATCTAGCAAGATAAGGAGTAGGATAGTTCCTAGAGAGATTAATGGTATTCACGAAGAAAGAATTACTAAATGTGTAGGTATATAAATTTAATTGAGGACATATATGAAGAGTTGAGTATACACAATGAGGAGTTAGTGTGGAGATATTGAGAATTTAAGTGTTAGAATATTGCCTTAACGACCTTCTTTTCCTTGTTAATAGATGAAATAACAAAAGATATACAGGTTGAGGTACATGCTGTTTGCAGATTATAATATAGTACTCGTAGAGTCCTAAGGAAATTAATGATAGACTTGAAGAATAGAGGAAAGCTCTTGATAGTAAAAGATTAAGGATTAATAAAAGTAAAACAAGATATATGGAGTATGGTGAGTGTGTATATGTAAAGATGTAGGAGATTGAGTTAAGTGAAATTGGAAGACTAGAATGACTGTCCACAAATAGTTGGGATAGAAAGCAAAGGAAAAAAAGATCATAAATAATATTTTTAGTTTAAAATTATTATAACAGGTGGGAATAGATGCATACTATGTTTTCAAAACATCTATTTTTATTAAATGTAATTAAGTTTTATAGGTATGTATTTTTTTTAACAATTCCTAGGTACTCTTAAAATAATTTACCTACCTGATTTGTTTATTGACATTTTTCTGAATATTTTAATGAATAAATAGGTATCAAATAACGAATGAATAGTGTAGGCTGATAATTTATTACTTATAAGCATTTATATAATTTAAAATAGTAGCTTATGAAAGTATTTTAATTCCTTTAATTTAAACATCAAATGCATAATATTATTAGGTTTAACATTTAGGTTGTTATAGGTACCTATCTATGAGTATATTGTCATTATTCTTAATATAGGTATAGAAAAATTTCAGGCTGTAATAAGTTCTGATTAAGACATGCTCAGAATTATTATCTAACATGGTGAGAACATAATTTTTAATTTATTGTTTACCTACCTACCTAGTACTTAGGTATACCTCTACCTAGTACCTACCTGTATTTAATGACTTTAACAAAATGATTTTGATTCTTCTGCATTTAAAATGGTTTTATTGAATAAAAAAAATATTAAAACCTTTCATCAAATACTATAGGCAGAATACAATACGGGAAAATCACATAGCGAAATACGAGATCGATTCGCTTCCAAAATCAGTGTTACCTACTAGATTTAAACACATAATTTCACCTACCTATGAATATTAACAACAAATAATCGGTTAAATAACATATATTTGACAGTTTTATACCTAATTTATAATACTTACTTCAGTACTAAATAACTGTATTATTTACAGTAAATAGGTACTAAATTTTAAATGTTGAAATACTAGATGCTATTCAGAATTCAACATAATATTATGCTAGTAATAATAAAAATATATTATAAGTACCTAGCTACCAGCATTGAAGCAAATGAACGCTGTGATTATTATAAAATTATATTATGTATAGTAGTTACACGTAAGATAGAGCCTGTTGAATAGGCAGCAACTGGTTTCCACCCTGCTACCATAGTCAAACCACATTACATTGGCATATAGAGCACCAATATTTATTGACTATTGTCAATACGTATGCTGTATAATTCAAACCTGTGCATGACGGACAAGGTTTTGTCCGCTGCCAGGGATCTTTCTAAACATGCACAGATTACAGTTACGCGTATACGATATAATATGATTTTTATATCTGATCACACTGATTTTGGAGGAAATTCAAATGTATAATTTGAACAAAACTATTACCTATTACTAAATATTCAAAAATTATTCTATGAAGTAGGTATGATTACCTAATTAATATATCTAAACCAGGAAATAAACAATCGATTTTAGTAGAATTAGCTAGGCCTAAGAACTGAGTCATCAACACAAATATCTACCTATATGGTTATATTAGGTACATATTATGACTAATCAACATTTAAAAAAAAAAAACTAGGTAGGACCTAGGTACTTATATCTAATTGTAATTTAGTAAAAATGTACATAGACAACTAATGAAAACACACTTCTACAATATTACGAGTACATATCCAATCACTATACGTGCCAAACACTTTATAATTATTATTCACGTATTGTAATTGTTTTAGAGATAGAATGTGCAACATCTCTTATATTTTATGAATAAATAATGAGAACCTTAAAACACCTTATTATAGGCAAATCTCTTAATGTATAATTGTATTTAAAATGAATTTTATCACATTCGCTAGGTGAAAAAAAAACACTACATTAGAGATGAAAACTTTGTTGACCAGACCCAATGGCATATGGACTACCTAGGTGGTAGTTATTGGCATATTGTATAATACCAATAGGTAGGTAATATATTAATATACTTAACCACCACGACGATAAAATGTATTAATAGTAAACACTTACTTTCGATGTACGCCGTAGTCGGGGATAAGTACAAAGCGACGGATAATAAACCGCATAATAGCGTCAATGGCGAGTCCATTGTTTAGTTTTTCGATTTCCTTTTTCCAAACGCGAGACTAAAGAATCCAATTCGTATTTACGGGGAAGACAGCATCAATCGCGCCGTGGACCGTCGCAGATTCGTCCGATCATCGTCCACTCGGCTATTAGTTCGTGATGTTTTCGACGACGATTTTTTCCGACTACCTACCTATCTACAACCGTAGTTATTATTACTGCATAGGTAATTATTTACTTGTTATTTACTCATTGAACAAATCCCGGACGGATACGACGCCGACGCACGCAATCGCCACTCTGCGAAACAACTACCTACCTCGACTCACGACTGCATAATAATAATAATAATAATAATAATAATAATAAATAAAAAAAAAAATTAAAAAACATATGAAGTCATAAAATAATAATCTGTTATTGTCTTTACGGTACACGCACCGTAACAGATGATACTGCACAGTTGTAGTGTAGTGTGTGTACACCAGCCGTGCACACGCACAAGACCACCACAAGACGATTATCTCGACGATAATCACGATGTGCGCGAGTACGATGTTTTCGGATCACCGTAGTGGCTGCACTGTAACGGCAAAGTGTGTGTGTGTGTGTGTGTGTGTGTGTGTGACTGACCGGTACGCCCCACGTCCAGCGACACTGTCTTGCTAACGCGCTCGAGTATTCTATGGTTCTTGGCGTTCGTCAGAGTGGTGCGGGGGGAGAGGGATTTGTTCGTAACAACCGTCTACCGAAGACGGAAAAGTCATGAATTCGTTTATTTCATTCCGATTTCCGATTATTATTCGTTACAAATGTCATACTCTTTGCAGACACTTTTAAGATTTTGGAATAATATATTATTATAAATATGAATATCCCGAAATCGGCAACAAAACTTTAGGTACGTACCTATCTATATATACATATCAATATCATTTTGAAGAAGGATTTTCAGCGATTGGGTACTATACCTATTTGTATAATTAGGTGTTAAAATCCGCATAAATTGTCCGATCGGAACACCTGCAACTTGCGAGGCTCGAGGTTCACGACTTCACGTGTTTCGATCAGAATAATATATTATAATTATTAATTAATAAAATAAGTTTAGGTACCTACCTATACTTATAGTTAGCTGCAGGTAGCTATCGCTGTGGCCAGCAGCTATAGTCCAGCGATTTTTCCCGAACTGTGAGGCGCGCCACCCTTGGGTGGCCAGACGAGCACTTGCCGGGGGAGGCGTGGTTTTTTTTTTTTTTTGTTTATAACAATACCGTCTATAGGTACCGAAGGAGAGAAGTTATGAAATCGACTTTTCATCCGATTCTTCATTACAAATGAAATACCTCTTTACAGTTTGCAGACACTTCTAGGATTTTGGAATAATATATCATAAAATATGAATATCCCGAAATTGGTAGGTTACAAAGCTTTAGGTAGGTACGTATATCAATATCATTTGTTACTTCGTATTCGTGCGAAGGATTTTCAGCGAGCGGGATCATATTTTTCCTCCAATAATCAGATTCTATTTTCCTCGAAAAAAAAAATCCTTTTTCCTCTACAAATAAAGTATAATTTTATTCCAAGAAAATGTATTTATTTGTGTATTTTATATTAAAATAAAATAATAGGTAATACACTATACTTATTGGTTTTTTACATCGATACTGTTACAAAAACAAAATATATAAACATTTAAATTTAAAAAAAATCAAGTAAAATTTGTTTTAATATTATTTTAGAAGTTTATAGTAGGTATATACAATATACATGTACCTATATTATTATTTATCGATATTGAATTTTCAAGTAAGTATATAGGTACTAGATTTATAACGAATTATTTGATAAAAATAAAAATATACTTAACAATAATAATATAATAAATAATAATTAATTGGTATGTTTTATTTATTTGTTTGTCTTTTTTTTCTTATTTTTCATTAGATTAATAATAATTATATATTATAATATAATATAAATAAATACCTTATAAATTAATTATAAATATCTATCAGTTTTTCCAAAAATTTTGGAGGTAAATGGACAATCGAGAAGAGTATATAATCAGGAGAGGAGAATGAAATAGAACTTTTTTTGGAGGAAAATTGCAGTTAGTTTTAATACATACGGACCTGCCGTATATAATCGTATAAAATCCGTACTTACATTGGTCCGAACACGGAGGGTAGAATACAAATACGTGTAGCAGTAATTATAATTTATATTACAATAGCAGTAAATACGGCTTCTGAATTTTGAAACTTCACTAGGCAGGTACACAAACAACGAGCACATTGTTCGCTATTACATTACTATACATTCACAAAAAAATTAAAACCACCGAAAATGAAGAAACCTTGAATGTATGTTTAATTAAAATAAATTGATTTTAATCCATTTTGATAGTGACATATACTTACGAATGAACATACTTTGATTATGAGTATAAAAATAAATGATTAAATAATATAATTTAATGAAATATATAAATAGGGTTGTATTAAAATACCATAAGTCATAGATATACCAAAAGTGAACAAGTATACCCAAATACTGCAATTTTAAAATAAAAAGTGTTAAAAGTTTTATAATAATTGAAAGTGATATAATATATTGAAATAAATTGAATTAATTTTATACGTGAATATTGATTAACATAAAATAAAATTATTGTGAAAAAAAAAAAATTGTTGATGGACATTTTTTTGAAAAAGGCTGCAAATAGTGACGAGGGAATTAAATAGAAAAATAAACGATACTAATAATATAATAACTGTATGCATTTCGTAAATAGTCAATAAATGAATGGTGAACCTCGGAGTTACGAATTATTGTAAAATTAAGATAACAGAGATACATGAATAATAAAAATAGCAGAGAGATAGAAAATAAATGAATGAAAAAGATACTTGTATTGATACGATTATTGAAGAAGAAAACGGGAGTAGGTACTCATAGTATTAGCGAAGTGGAAATTATATAGGTAGGTACAGAACAGAAAGAATAGAAACGCTGCATAGTTGAGGAATTTGCGTTGCACACGTTCAATATTTTACCATACGAAGTATATGTATCCCACACAACAGCTCCATATTCCAAAATATACCTCACAAAAGCACAATATAAAGACTTTATAGGGGTCACTAATTCAAACTCGTTAAAAGTTCTCTTTACAAAACTTAATTGAATATGTTGTAAGCATATTGCATCCAATTGTTATGCAAGTCTAAAAACTTATTATCCGCTCGTAACAAGGGATTGATATTGTGTGACATTTTGAGATATTATAAGCTTCAACCCATAGTCATTTGCCGAATAACTAAATAATCAAGATCAAAAATAATTATAGATCATCAGCAAAGAGAAGAAAACTATACTGTTAATAATGACATTTTTATATCATTTAATAAATTATGCAAAAAGTAAAGAAGAGAGATGTCCTCCTTGAGGAACAACAGAAGTAGCATTAATTAAATCCGGTTTAACACTATGAATAACAACAATCTGTTTCTGATCACTAAGATAAGATCGAAACCATGACAACAATGGTGAGCCAAAGCTAGAATTCAACAAAGCTTCCATAAGGAAAGTATGATCAACGCGATCAAATGTTTTGGTAAAATTCGTATATATTACATCAACCTGAGTACGATTATTAAAAGCATCAAATACATAATTGGAAAATACAAGTTTGCATCTATTACAAGTGTTTGTTTAACGGCCAGGGTAGAAGAGAGCGGTTTTAACATGTTATATTTACTAATTGACCAACGTATAGGATATAAAAAAAAATTCGGAAAATGATCAAGGACCCGATGCGACACTGAGGACGTTTACTGAGGAAATGCAATAACCATAATTAGGACCTATAGTGTGCAATTAAGTGTACTAAATATTTCAGAAAGTTCAAAAATGCTTAAGAGGAATTAATGAGCAAATTACTGTATGAGGACTAATTAGAATATAGAATATACAAAGTAAATATAAAGAACGACGTTTATAGAATAACTAAGATAAGGGAATTAAAAGGATGCCACACCGAAAATTTTCCAATAAAAACTTGGATTAGAATTTTCTATTTTTATCAACTTCCAAACACGTTAGAAATACATAACAAAAATAAATAAATTATAGCTAACAACATTATCTAGAGACACTGATGTAGCCGATTTTTGATATACGTATTTTTACACATTTCATGAGTTATTAAAATATTGACTTTTACATTTTTTTTAACACCTCATGAAACACGTAAAAATGCATATATCAAAAATTTGATCCATCAGACGCTAAACAATTTTATTCTTTATAATTTATTTTAAAATTTAATTGTCTTAAAATATTCTCAAGTTTATAAAAATGAATTTTTTTTTTTTTTACAAATATCGTGATTATATGATAATTCAAAATGGTATTGATACAAGTATATTTTTTAGTTACATTAAAAATATATTCAAATATTTTTAAATGGTTGAATTTTCATTGCTTTTTAAATTTCATAAAAATTGCCTATACAAAACCCCTTACAAATCGGCTGTGTGGCTTCTTTTTAATACGTAGCGATCATATGAACGAGGAAAAAAATAACTATTTTTGAATTATGTAAATAATATTTTCAAATATTTCATAATGGAAAATATTTTGGCTACGTCCTTGTGTTTGGTGATTTTATAATAGTATTACAAGTTATTGTACAAAGCTCAAATTTGTTTTTAACTTAAAACATCGATTTTTTGGATATACCTACACGCATTTTATAAAATATAAGCGAGTGGTATAGATGACAATAATATTATCGTATCGGTCAAATATCTGGATCAAATTTGTATGCCTATATAGATAGTATATTGTTACGAAATACTTGCGGGTATTTAGAAAATATTTTCAAAAGGGGCTGACTATAGTCCTAAAATATTTCAATACCTTACCTCTACCTTATTTATTTTGCTAATAAGTTAACTATATATATATTTGATTCATTTGAATATTAAGTATTTAAGTATATAATAAAACATGAGCTAACTTATGTATATACTTGCACCTAACATACTTTGCAAGGTTCTTAAAATACTGTCAACTTGAATTTTTTTTATATTTAAAACATATTTAATATTATCGAAAAAGTCCCATTTTGGACTTTACTATTTATGACCCCTTAAAATTGAGTTGTCTATTACGCAGTACAGTTTAAACTAAATTAAACTATATTTTTTATTTTGAGATTCTGATTGTAGTGAGAAAGCTATTGATTTTACAATTATATCTTTTTTCTATAATTTAATTTTCAACTATAGAAGGAGTCGAGGTGGAGCTTTAGCATTGGTATGATTTCGATAGGAAATTAGTTTTAGATGGCACTCTGTACATAACATTTTTCGATTTTTCCAGTAGTTTCCTTAGGGTAGAAGAAAAACTTTCTTCTATAAAGTATGTATTGTCTCGATTTTCAAGGAATTTTTAAATATTTTTATTTTCCATATTAGAATTCAATATTATACTGGTATGGTATCATAGTTTTTCTTCGTGGCTTTATTGTTAAACATAATTCTTCTCTGTTTTCGACAATTATTTCCTTTCTATTTTTACTATCATTTTTATTAGTTATTTTATGATTTCCGGTTTTAGTGTCATTATTATCGCTATTCATTATATATTAGAATTTCCGTCATCATTTGTAGTTTTAATTAATAACGTTTTATTTCCTAGATTTATCATTGTTTGGTTTCCTGGTAGAAATTTATCGCCTAATATTCCATTTTTGAATATTGGGAAATATTTATTTACTAAATAAAATTCCGTAATAATTTCTTTCCCATTTCTTATTATTATATAATATATTTTTATTTTTATTGCCTTATATATTGTTATTTATTTTTAAAATATTAACTTCACTTCCCGTATCTATATAAGTAATTGTAATTAATTAATGTTTATACCTAAGAGCGTGATTGGCAAGTTATGTGATTATTTTTTAAATCTGATAAAATGTGGTAGCAATCATGTTCGGGTTCACGAAAAATATTTGGTGGACCCCCGATGTTCCGTGTGTCGCATCGGGTCCTTGATCATTTTCCGAATTTTTTTTTATATCCTATACGTTGGTCAATTAGTAAATATAACATGTTAAAACCGCTCTCTTCCACCCTGGCCGTTAAACAAACACTTGTAATAGATGCAAACTTGTATTTTCCAATTATGTATTTGATGCTTTTAATAATCGTACTCAGGTTGATGTAATATATAATTTAATTTTCAACTATAGAAGGAGTCGAGGTGGAGCTTTAGCATTGGTATGATTTCGATAGGAAATAAGTTTTAGATGGCACTCTGTACATAACATTTTTCGATTTTTCCAGTAGTTTCCTTAGGGTAGAAGAAAAACTTTCTTCTATAAAGTATGTATTGTCTCGATTTTCAAGGAATTTCAACCCTCCTAAAGTGCACCTATTGTCAATATTACATACATAATATAGACTATATAATATTGATATTTATTTTACATTTTTATTTTTTTGACCAAATCTCAACCACAATATTTTTTTTTTTAGTTAAATTGGATATGTCTCCCTCACCCACTCTACTGACATATTTTAATGATTTTCGACATTGCGCAAATGTACTTATTGTCATTAATTGGTGTCAGTATTTGGACATTTTTTAAGGCTTAAATATTATGTAAATCAGTAATTGTAACAAATTACATGATGTACTTTATTAATTTGTTTATTATAATATAAGAATTTTCATAATTTTTCAATATTATAATTAGATATTGAAATACTATAAATTATATTATACAGGAAGTATCTTTTTCATGTTAATATATTTTTTTAATAATTTATCAGATTAGTTATAAACTCATAATACTTGGTGGCAGGTTTTTGTTATTTTTTGTATTTTATTAACAAAAATTAGGCATATATAATTATAACACACATTATAGCCTTGAATTTAACGATGATTTGTTTATTAAAATAATATCGTTTTAAAATTTATATTACTTTTGCAATTTTTTTATGTAATGAAAAAAAATTATTTATAGACATTCCGGAAAAGTTTTGATACATGATGGCGTGGTATCTTCAATAATCTTGCCTGCCTCTAAAATAAGTACTCGATCATAGTCTACTATCGTGGACAATCTATGCTAAAAAAATCATAACAAATAATAAATATGTAAATATTTTATTTTAGAAGTATAAGTACTAAAAAACAAATGATTTACTGCAATTGTAATGACTGTGCGACCGTTGAATGATTTTTTTATCGCTTCTAACAATTTATTTTCTGTTTCATCGTCAACAGAACTAGTTGGTTCGTCCATAATAAGACAAACATTATCTTGCAAAATAGCTCTTGCCAAGCACAATAGTTGTTTTTGTCCACTACTCAAATTATCACCTGAATTACTCACTACGCCTTCTGTAAAAAAAAAAAAAAAAACATTATGTTAATTTATTGCATAGAGCACTATGTAATATTTTATATAATTATTCATAATAATTTATTATTATTATTATTATTATTATTAATATAATATTAATAATAATTATTATTTTATGATGTTAAATTTTATTTTATAATTTATTAAATTAAAAAAATATATAGGTAGGTACCGGCATTAAAAAATATCTATGGGAGATCGTCGAATTAATTTTGCCGATTTATTTTTCCAAAAAAGTTAATAAATAAAAAAGTTGTCAACTTTTTTTTTACTAATTTTCCAAGTGAACCCTATGGACTAATTGTCGACTGATTTTAATTTTACAGACTTATTTCCCCAATAAAGTGAAATATTTTTTTTAATAACATTTTTCACTAACTTGTGGACTGGAATTAATTTTGCCGATGTATTTCTTGAGTGAGGGGTCGTCATGACCCACTAAAACCCCCTTTCCCATCGGTCAAAATACATTAACCTATATATATATATACAATTAAAATCGGCATTTTCAATGTATAATTTGTATATCTATATAATAACACAGTAATTTGCATATTTTCCAGAATAAGAATTAAATATAATTAGAAATGCACTCTGCAGGCTGCTCCCGTACATTATTATATGTTCCAGCCTTATTATTTTAAACAAAATATGGCTGGGAAAAGCAATAATTTCATAGGTGAAAAATGACTATGGAATATATTCGCTACGCTAATTGATTTATTATAAATATAATTTTTTTACAATATGTATGAATAATTTTATATTAATTTTTTTAAGTCTTAAAATCTCATTTGGACTTAAGTATTTCAAAATCTATAATTTTTTCGAAAAAATTTAAATGTTTATAAAAAATTGTGATACTTAACGGATTTTCGAGATGATTTTTTTAATATAATTAGAGTAATATACTTCAAAATTGTATTCAATTTTCAGGACATAAATCCCAAAATTACCTCTTTTAAACTTTAAGAAATCTTGAAATAAAAAATGTCAACAAAAAGCTCAAAATAGTAAAAAATTTGATAATATATAACATACTATATAATATATATAGTACTAAATTAATCTCAATTTGACAAAATCGTATTTTTGCTATATCTTCAACATTTTTTGGTGTTTGACCTTAAGTATTAAAATGCTACTGGGAAAATTGAAAAATGACTTCTCTAACCTAACTATAGATGTAATTAGCTATCAGAAAATGGAAAGGAATATAACGATATGAATAAGTCTTCTGGTCAAACATTTGTTTACAGAGAAAAAAAATAAACATTGTAAAAATACTAAAATAAAAACATGTAGATACCACCATTAATAGTTTTTTCACATACATTAATGAAATTTAAATTTATTCGTGTCTAAAATAATTTTAAAACCATTTTTTAATTTTTAATTTATATTTTCAAAACCTGTAAATTTGATTAGGTACACGGTATAATTATAATTAGGATTGAAGTTTTAATCAGGGTTGGCTTGAAAAAGCCCACCGGTTTTATTGGGCTTAACCCACCTAAAAAATCCCACCAAAAAGCCCACTCAAAAAAACCCAATACACCAACTTAAAAAAAATGAAAACATTTTATTATGGTTAAATAAAATACATTGAATTTTTTTCATCGAATGGCAAATATTAAAATTCCTATTTAGAAAATTAAAAATTCAATGAACTATGAATATAACTATAGAAATATTCATATGTTGGGCAATAATAATAATATTATATAGGTATTATTATTAATATAGGTACCAAAGTTAATACAAATTATATTATTATTGTATAGTATAATATAATTTTTTATATTAAATTATACTAATATGTTAATGGTCTTGGCCAGTACTGGTTGCTTATGAATAATAAATTATAAAAGTAAAACAAATATATTATTAAATTTTTTTCAAACATACAGTGTATGTAATAATGAGGAAAAAAATAACATTTTTATTGGGTTTTGAAGTGGGTTTTTTTAAAAATAAAACCCATTAAAACCCACCCAAAGAATTTTCTTAAAACCCCACAGTAATATTAGGCTTTTTCGGGTTTTATGAAAAAAAAACCAATTTATCCGAATCCAGTTGGATTTTTTAAAAAAAACCGGATTTTTCCAACTCTGATTTTAATACACTTAAAAGTCACAAAAAAGTCCTAAAAATGCAAAAAATGACTTAAAAATCTCTAAAAATGAATTTATAAGTTTATATTTTGATGCTTCAAAGTAAAAAAAAAGATAGGTATTTCTATAAAAAAAAATTTTAAAAATGGGTTTTAAATATTAATATTAAAAGGTAGGTCTCAATACATCTCATTCAGCAATTTGGAAGTATTAAAATTATCACAATATTTGAAATAGATTTTTTAGAAAAAAATATGTTGGAATATTTTAAATAAATTAATAATTGATAATTGATAAGATAACCAATACGTTATTTTTAATATTTATAAAAAGAAAATTGTAATGTGAAAAATGCTGCAAAAACATAGAAAAATCCAAAATGAAAATTACATTAAAATAATCAGTATTACCTAAAGTACATTTACCACTTACGGAGCTACGTTTTAAACACCAGAAAATAAATGAGTGCATCAAAATCTCAGTTCTAATTATATAATAATAATAACAATAATAAACAATTATATTATAATAAATATTTTAACGGTTTTTATATGGCGTAAATAGATTTTAATAATAATCAATAATCATACACCTATAGTTTAAATTTATTATTATTTTTGACTATATATTTTCGTGAAAGTTATTTAGTTTATTTATATATTACAAATAGTTCTAAAGAAGATAAAACTAATCTACGTACCTATGTTTAATTTATATAAAATTCTTGATTTTCTGAAGACCTACATTTATTGTACAATATTAGAACAATGGCACACACAAGAATTCTTTTCGGGAGGGGTGATCATTTAAAAATAATTCAATCTTATCCCCTATCCCATTAAGATAATCTTTCTCTCTTTCTCTCTCTCTATATATATATATATATATATTTATATGAACTTAATTTGAGTGGTACTTAGCTTCCCCTCCACGCTACAAAATCAAAAATGTGGGAGTTGATCTAAAGTAGATTATAAATATAATATAATATAAAATATAAATTCCGATTACTTTTCAAAATCCTAATCGCATCACTAGATCAATCAGTACTTTGGAAATAGAATATGTCTAAATTGTTGTGTTAAACTAATCTATGTGATAGAAAGAGACAAAAAAAATCGTCACTTTTAATCCCCTTCATTTTGTATATTAGAATGTTTAGAGTTCCTTGTGAGCATGGCGAGGGGTTTTTTGAATATTGTAGTAATAAGGTTAGTAATTTTAACTTGAGGATGTAGTAATAGTTCAGGTAATTCAAAACATATAGAATGATAATATCATATTGGACACATTTGACATTGGTAACAATGATATTACACGTTATTTTACCAAATTTTGTTTATATATATATTCTGTGGTCTTACACATGATTCTTTTAAAACTTATATTTTTCATAAAATTTAGTAATACTCGCATTAAAATCATCTATGAGTTTTCAGGTATTAGTGTCGTCGCACCGAGTGTTATGCTACTTGTAATTATATCATATAAACTCATAATTTTATGTTGATATTTTAAGAGGATAAACTATTTTTAGAAACCGTTATACAAATCATTGAAAATCTTTGGAAATTAGAATTCCGATGTGTAAAATTTATATAGTGGTTTATCTCCTCAATTTTTGATAAATATTCTAAACAGCTTACCAAGTCCTCCCAATTGTAATTTTACAGTTTCTTCCATTTGAGCCATTCTTAAACTACTCCAAATCTCACTATCTGAATATTCGTTTTTTAAATCTAAATTTTGTCTTATTGTACCGCCGAACATTTTTACATCCTGTGGTATTACAGAAATCCGGGACCTCAAGCTTTGCAAAGGAACATTATTGATATCGATTCCATCAATCATTATTGTCCCATCACGAATTGGAACCATGTTCAAAATACTCATCACTAAAGATGATTTACCACTGCCTGTTCGTCCACAAATTCCAACCTTGAATTTATAATGTAAATATTTGAATAGGTACTAAATTGTACATTAGTTTAAGATTAAGTTTTACTTTTTGTCCTGGTGGAATATGTAAGCTCACGTTACTGATAACTGGTTCTTGACTTTCATCATACTTCACCGATACTTTATCTAACACTATTTGCCCTTTAGATGGCCAAGCTCTTGTAATAATAGCTATAAAAAATTATTGTCAAATTAAGCTGTTTATAATATATGATTATTCATAGAAAATACAAGTTTACTTTCGCTTTTGTAATTTTCGATCGGAATAGTTGCAAATTCTTCAATTCTCTCTACAGCACTCATATATGTTTCTAAATCTGCAAAAAACTTAACTACCCAATTTAAGTACACTGGAACCAATAATGTATAATTAATGGCTAGTCCAACCATAGCTGAAGAAATAGCGGACGAAAAGAACGTGGTTGTTATTAAAGCTACTATAGTTGCTACAAAAACTATTGCTCCACCTAAATAATCCTAAAAATAACAATACCTACATGACGTTAAAAATATTGTTAACTTTAAATACTCAAGTATAAAATATATGAAATGAATACCTATATTATATTTTAACTTAAATAATCAAAAAATTGTTTTTTTGTGTAACTCACCAACGCTATACCCAACCAACGATTTGATGAACTAATTATCAAGAATACTTTTGTGTGATTATCAATTCTATTTATCATCTCTGACATAAACCAAGTCTGTTTCCCAAAAGCTCTTATAGTATCTAGTCCAGAAATTGTTTCGTTACAATGTGTGATCATAGGTGATCTTAAGTTACTTTCTAGCTTTTGTAAATCTCTGAAAATAATTAATATATTTTTAACTCAGAAAGATCAAAATATTATATGCATAAAAATATTTACCTAGAAGAACACCTATAGAACTTTTGTACTGTATAATAAACAAGACATATGGGTACAACAATTATTAAAAACCACGGTGTTATGATAGCATTTACGATGATTCCGCATAAACACAAGAAAACAAAATGTACCAAGCGTTGCATTGACGTACCAATTTTCTAAAAATTTAACTTTGTATATAAATATTCAGTTTGGTTAAGCACTTAGGCGTTGTATAATTGAATCATTAATAATACCTTATCAATAATAACTAAGTCATTAGAAAAACAGTTGTCTATCCTTCCAATTGGTGTGGTATCAAAAAATGACAGTGGACTTAAAATTATATTATTAAGCATTCGTTGATGAACAAGTTTCCTAGCTTTTAATGCTCCATACTGACCAAATGTATTTGATAGAGCTGATAATACTATAGAAATCATACATAAAATACTATATCCGAACATGTACCAATATATCTGAAATAATTAATTATTAATTATTCCAATGAACAAAACAGTTTTCAATAAATGTACTTCTGTTTTTGGAAGAAGATTTATATTAGACCAATAACTTAGCCAAAAATCAATAAGAACTCTTGATGTTTGCCAAGCGATTGTGAGAATAATATAAAAAATATAAGTGGTCCATCCACTCCATGATACATATTTAAAATATGTTTTCAGTGAGACTGATTTATAAACGAATTCGTCCTCAAACCGACCTCGTTCACTTTTTAAATCTTAAAATAT
The DNA here is from genome assembly GCA_025469235.1 of Pemphigus obesinymphae. Classification (NCBI taxonomy): domain Eukaryota; kingdom Metazoa; phylum Arthropoda; class Insecta; order Hemiptera; family Aphididae; genus Pemphigus; species Pemphigus obesinymphae. The sequence continues at coordinate 26,240 of JAIPRL010000136.1, forward strand.
AAAAAACGAATTATTTAAAACATTGTGATATATATATATATATTGGGTTCTACACTACCACCTATAGAATATTATAACATCATACCAGATATATTATCGTCACTGACGTCAGACACATTCGATGGAACTTTTTTCAACAAAACTTCTTCAACTAAATTTAAATCATCATCAGGTCTAAAATTAATTAAATTTTTTCAATTAAAAAAAATTAGCTGAACTTGAATTAAAACTTTGAATATAGGTAGATACCTTAATTTTCGTTTGATGCTGTGTTGTGAAATTCTGCTTAATCGATTGGGAGAATAAGGTATTCTTTAATATAAATGATAAAAATTAAAATTGCATTGTTGATGTTGGTATTTTGTATTATATTCGTCTTACCCAACTGATGACAATACATGACGTCTCAAACTTTTTTGAACTTGTCTTTCATGTGGATAATCTCTATATTTAATACTCGAATGAAAACTGATGGCAGGTTGATTGACTAAAGTCTCATCAATAAATGGTTTACGGCGTGGTAGTTGTATATCAGCGATCGTAGCTGATCTTTCTCTTTTTTTATTAGATGTTAGCCAATGATTTCTTTCAATACAGGAATCTCCGTCACCACATTCATCCGTTGGAAGTAAAAGATCATGTGTAAGATATCTAGAGCCGTATAATGCTCCAAAATTTGTTTTTAACTTTAAAAAAAACCATAACTATTTTTAAAATAATAAATTATTGTAGTTTAAAACCAAACGACCTTAAATGTAGGTATTTAATGGGTATTTGATTTTGTATTTTATGTTATTTAATAAATAATGTGTTAATATTTGATTTTTGAAAATCACTTTTTTTTGGTTTTCAATCATTGGCCAATTACGATGAAGTTGATGACTTATTCTGCTAACTAATTTGAATAACTTCCAACGTTCTGAGGCAGTTCGCCGACCATGATATTGGTTCTCCATTTTTACCATCATATTTTGAACACCTCTCCTTTCGAGATCAGCTAAACTTCCAAAAAAATCAATTTTACCTGCTTCCACCAGTACTATCTAGAATACGCAATTCACTGTTTAAGTTCCTTTGTATCTGGATTTAAATTAAACATTATTATAGTTGGTTAATGTTATAAAGAGTCAATTAGTACCAAATATATCTTAAGTCACAAAAATGTATTTATTAAATAAAAACACAATTATTAAAGTATGGATTATTTTTTTTAAAAAAATTCAATCACTTATAAGCAATTAATCGAGTAATATTAGTACGTATAGTGTATACACAATTAACCTTAACTAATTTTAAAATGTTTATAAATTTCAAGTCAGTGAAAGTTTGATCAATTAATTTATTAATGTGCTATTATACAATTGAAATTATATGTGGGTTGATCAACCTTATTGAAACCAAATTTTTTAATTTTAATTGATAATTTTCTTTAGTACTAGATAGGTAGGTACTATATAAATTTACAATACATTTTTTATTCGGGTTTAATTTAAGTTCCATTCAATTATTTTGGTTATTATGTTTATCGATATATTTATTAACTATATGATATAAATATATAATTTTCAATATCATTCACAAATTATATATTACGACGGGTTTATAAATGGCTTTCATAAATTAAAATGATTTTAATTTTCACAATATACTTTTTAATATTTATAATTTATTCATTGTAAATATTAATAAGAACGATATTTTAACGTCATGGTTGATAGATAATTCAACATCATATTATTTTAAATTTTGATATTTTCAATATGTAATAAATAATAATTATTGGTATAATTGTGTAGTATACGTATGCTATTTGAGATTTTCATCTGCGTGTGCAGTGTGTTTGGCTCGGATCATACTAGTTGCCTCCCGTCCTTTCGAAAATTCAAAGGTAAATTTATTCAAATAGCCAGTTAATTTGAAATTATGTAGAGTTGCCTTCTAAAAATGAACATCCGATTATTAGTTAGTGGTTTATACACTTATTAAATTTTAAATATTACTTAGGTACTCGATGTGGTATTTCACAACAAATCGAGGGATATTTTCGAATTAAACTGTTCAATTGAGCCGAGCAAGTGAGTGACCCTGTCAGATTTATAGGTGCGACCGAAAGGACTAGGAAAACATGTGGCAAAATAGGGACACTAAGGTTTTTATTAGGCTAAATCATTTATTTTTATATGTTCTTCTACAAATACAGGTATATGTTGTTTATAATATGTTAGTTTATATTATCATGAGTCAATGACAATAAAATCATTTTTGACTTTGTTAAAAGTAAAAATAAAAAAAGTTAATTTTGCCCCGATTCACCTCATATATTAAATAATACATTAAAAGATATATATTATGAACACAATTTACATACAAACATAACATCGCTATCTTCATCAATAACGGCACATAAATTATGAGCCAATTTCATGCAAGTCATACATTTTATCCACCCACTAATTCTAATACCACACTAATTTTGAATACAGTCCATTGCAATATAAACAAATGTCATCATTATTTTCATCGTTTTCCGAGCTTGAATTAGAAATATTAGGTTTAATAGTTGTTTTTTTATTTTTATCCTTTTTGTCTTTTTGGAGGTGTTTGATTCAGTAATAATAATTTTTTACATGAAATGCTAGATGTTTTATTACTGATGGATAAAATCATAAGTAGAATAACACCAGAAGTACTTACTCGACGTGGTGTTTTATAACAAATAGGGGCATATTTTTGAATTAAACTGTCCGAGTGAGCGAAACAAGTGAATGATCCGGTCCGATTTATAGGTGCATTCGAAAAAAAGTACACCTAAAATGCATTAAAAATTACCCGGGGATCAGTATACAGTCACACAAGTACGTCGTTTAGAACTCGCCTGGGATTGTAGCATCTTATCGTATACCATTACTTTTTTGTACGTTTTTAAGTCGTTTTTGGAACCAATTATCTTATATATTTTACTACCTGCTATTTTGGAGGCAACTAGTATAGACCTTTTTGGTTACAATAAAAATCCGGGAGACAACTGGTCTATGGCTAGGAATTAATTCGTATGGGAATTATTCGTTTATTTACCTCGGGAGGCCACTAATATGTCCCCGTTTGACTAAATAATATTGATATTGCAAAACTACTTTTTAACTCAGTGTTTTAAATAAATATATATATTATTATTAATAAGTAAAATGTATACCGTGTCAGCGAATGTGAGGTCACTAGCGAAACTTGTGGTCATAATTACTGTTTTAATTTGATTTAAAGTCGATTTTTTTATTCCGTTGAACAGCACATGTTGACTCACATCGCTATCTAATGCAGATAAAGGATTGTCCTATTCAAATTAACAACAACGATGTTATATTTAAATTGAAAAAAATTTATTTATGGCTTTCTTACCATCAAAATAATATTGGCTTTTGAGTATAGAGCTCTGGCTATTGCAACTCGTTGTTGTTGACCACCGCTTAAAGATATTCCTCGTTCACCAATTATCGTTCTTTCTTTATCAGGTAATATGTCAATATCAGGGCCCAGAGCACAAGCATCTATAACCCTCTTGAATCTAGACTTATTATATTTGTCTCCAAAAATAATATTTTCCAAAACTGAAGCATTTAACAACCACGTTCGTTGTGAAACGTATGCCACTGTTGTTCCTCGTTTAAAATATATTTCTCCAAATAAGCAATTCATTTCTCCAAGTAAAGCGAGTAACATTGATGTCTTACCGCTCCCAACTTTTCCGGTTATTATTGTTAGTTTACCTGTGCACAATTTCATGATTTACACGTAAATTTTGAAAGCATACATTATATGAATAATAAAATAAGATAAAAAATACATATTTAAAGTAGGTGGGTACCTAACTTATATATTATTTAAACAATAGTGTAGAGAGGAGAGTGGTTTTGATTTTATTTCTTTAGTTAAAATAGTTTACGCACTCCATAGCCCCAACTATATAGACATATTATACCAACGTTTTACCAATTCTATCGATGATGAAAAAAAAGGTTAAAATCGTTAAAATATGATTGTTATTAATTTTATTCTATTTACAGACAATACTTTTTAAGAAATAATGATTTGATAATTTGCTTATAAAGTAGGTAGATTTTACAATCTATTGTAAATCTTGACGTTGGTTTATTACATATTCGGAAAATCAATTTTGCATAACTACGATTGGTAAAATATTGAATATTTGGACTTATAGATTTTTTTTTTTTTACCTTCTTCTATTTTTAAATTATCAACAGCTAGTACAGGAATCTTTGAATTGGGCCAAGCAAATGTGGCATCCTTTATGGAAACACATACCTCTGATTCCATTTCTTGTTTAGCATTTTCTTCGGAAATATTTTCTATTAAATTATTTTCAATATTTATATCAGATTTTTTCCATGATACGTTCGTCTGAAATATATTATATTATATTAACTATAAATAAATTCAATTTGAAATTTTTTATAGTGTGTACCGCTTGTTTGCATTTATTGTTTTTGTTTACACGCGATTTTAAATGTTTAGTATTTGGTGAAATCTCTGGAAGCGACATAAATTCCTCAATTCTTTTTGTACTCACCTATTAAAGTACATATTAAATTAATCAATAATAATTTATTTTAAAATAATCTTTCATCTTTCGTAACTTACAATGGCTGCAATAATAATTGGTACAGTTATAGGAAAAATAAAAAGAGGCACTGTCAATTGATTGGACAACGCAAGACTTGAAAATATTGCACCAGAGTCTAATTGCGTGCCATTTTGTAAGCAATACAAACCTAAACAAAATAAGGATACCAAAACTGACGATGCATGTGTTAAAAAAGCTGAAAATATTAAAAATTAATTATTTTAATTGTCATGTAAATTATTGTGTTCACAGGAAAAAAATAGTTTTACATACTCATTGATCCCCAGTAAATTGAGTCTTTATCTAACAAATCCAACTCATTGTTTCGAGCATCCGTAATTCGATCAACAAATTCATTTTCCAATCCACATAATTTTACAAGTCTAATGCCTTGTAATACTTCGTTAGTTAATTGGAGTCGTTTATCTGACAGATTCTAATGAAATCGTATAGAGCCAAATTAAAAATTAATTTTTATTCCGGTTGTAATACTTATTAAATATAGTTAAAATATGTATTTTATATCACCGATATTTCTTTCGAATTACTAGACATCTTTTTGCCGATAAAAAATTGTAAAGGTATCATAATTAGTATGCAGCAAGCCGATCCAAGGATAGCACTCCACCCGAGTTTTAGATATAATAGGTAAATCAAAAATATGATCTAAAAGAAATTAAATAGATACAAATAGATAAATATATATATATCTTATAATATATATTTATTATAAAATTATAATATAAATATGTTATATATTTATATTATAATTTTATTTATATAAAATTATTTTTAAAAGTACGGTTGGATTGCCTAATAGTACATATTTACAATAACTTAATCTACAAATATAATGTATAAATATATCAACAAACATTACAAATAGAATTAGTAAATATGATTAAGAAAAACCAAAAGATGGATTCAGATTGGCAATCCGCATCATTCTTCTATAAGTGGTAAGTATAGTTAGTGGTATATATTGTATATATTGTATATATAGTGTATATTGGTACAGAAAAAAGGATGTGAATTACTTGAAGAAAAAGAAGGATTTTTAAAATAATACAGTTAGGAGAGATGGAGAATCTATTTCACCAGAACGGGAGAATAATCATGCGGCAAGTGATACATTTTTAATATATATCCGATAAAATACAATAATTTACGCTAAACATACTCTAGAAGATAACTACAAATAAGAATATATGGAACCTATAATGTAGAAGTATATTCTAAAACAGAGCACACTAAGGCACATTACAAAAAAATAACTTATTCTGAGCATAGACTCGCTTAACGAATCTAAGAATTTTCAATGCCTTATAAAAAACTCTTTCTATGAGCGAATGGACGTTTAATTTTGGATCAAAAAGTTTGCCTAAATCTTTAATCGTATTTTCTATAATACGTTATAGTTGAATTCCATTGATTTCACAATTAAAAACAACAGGGGGAACGATAGCTAAAAATTGACATAGAACTATTAGAACTGCATTTATTAATATTGAATGTTAAGCCCACGGCTGATGCTGAAGCCAAAAGAACAAATGAATTAAGAACAGCATTAAACTATTGGCAATCGGCAATAGTTTTGACTCTTACGAAGAGTTTCAAGTCGTCCACAACTAACAAAAATTTTCTTTACGTTAAAAAATCTTTATCACTATTATTAAATAATGAAAAAAGCAAAGGAGAAAGGTGATCCTCTTATGGAGTGTTATAGAAGGAACGTTAGAAATACAAGATCGTGTTCCATGGAGTCTTAGAAATTGTTTTCTATTAGACAAGTATGAACCAAACCAAGTTAATAATGACTCATCGAAGCCAGAACGCATCAAAAAAATTTAGTAGAATTTATGATTCATTCGATTAAAAGCTTTAGAAAAATCTAAATAAATTTCATCAACCTGAGCGTAGTCTGAAAACACATGACTCAAAAACAGACTTACCTATATTAAAAACATAGTATTTTTTTTAGTCTAGATCACAATCTTATATAGCTATACATTAATGATTAATCAATTGAAAATAATACTTATTCTATTAATGTTAAATAATAAACGTTGTACTGACTTTAAGAGGTATAGCCCATATGTAGTGTCCAATCCAAAAGCTTGACATAATATTCGTTGTATCTTCTGACAATAAATTAATAATATGCCCATTTTCTGAGGTTGAATCTATTTGAGTTTGTTGTAACTTTAACATTTTACAATAAAGCATGGCCTATAAAAAAACGTTAACTAGTATTTCATTCTTTTGGTTAAAAAATATAACTTAAAATTTTTAAACCAAACTTGAAGTCCTGATTTAAGACGTATGCCCTCAACATTTAAAATATGGGTACTAGCTTGCGAAAAACTTCCTTGAGCAATACAACTTATTAACATAATAAAGGCCATTACGTAACCGTTGTTCAAAAATTCCCAAAATGTAACACAGCACGAATTGTCCTAAAAATACAATATCAAATTAAATTAAAATACCTCTATAATCGTTATTTGTTAACATATTATTCAGTTTGTATTAAATTCATATTCATACTTACTATCTCGTAATTTATTACATTTATGACATTGTGTTTTTTCGCGACGAAATTAACTATTACCGATACACCCAAAGGACCGATATAACCCACAAAATCACCCATCATTTTTAATATCCCGCCCAATAGAAACTCTTTCCAATACGCCTTACAATAACATTTCCACATGGATACTTTAGTTGATGTGCCATGGATTTCCTATAAATATAATTAAACATCGATAAAAATGATCATTATTTTAACAATATACCTAATAGGTATTAGTTTAATAATGAGTTGATACATATATTATATAATCGAACCTTTTGTTTTAGATAAATATCATAAAGTCTTTCGTATTGTGTTGTTGACTTTTCACGATTTGGCAAGTGTCCTAAGTCTTCCAGCTGAATTAAATGTTTGTAACAGTTTCGTAAAAATCCAGTCAGCCAATAAAACGTTATTCTTGAGTACCAGCTGCATACGTTGTGTTTGTACGTAAAAAACTCAAGATCCAAATCGGTTTTATTGATATTCGACTGAAAAATGAAAATAAATTCATGTAAGGTAAAAACTGAGAAAAATTAATATACATTTTTTATAGATCCGTACGATAATATGAATGTGGATTGAGCCGTTATATTGGTACATATTATTATACATTATAACTCGTCGCGTAAATATTATGTACGTAGGTGAAATATTAATTAAAAATGCAATCGTGTTATTTTTAGTATATAATTTAACACCTACAGACCTCACGGTTTACGTGTAAGCTAATTAATTAATGTCAGCCATGATGATAAACTTTTTCAAAATACCTCTTCTATATTATTATTCGTTTTATAGCAACGATATGGTCCATTGATGTTACCTACATAATATATTTCGTCAATAAGGTTATTATGGATAGAAATGAATAAACTATCTTCAGGCTTTCCCATGGCTGGGGCTATTATCCTACGAATAAATTATATACCTGTGCACTGCATATTAAAGATACATTTTTACTAATAATTTTCAGCACATGGTATAATTTCAGCACATATGGATTTATACAAATGGATCTTTGATATTTTTGCACCATATGCGTGAATATAATAATATGTATACTTTTATAAACTGTTTTGTATAAAACTAAAAGCATTCATATCATTTCATTGAAATTAGTTCTGTATTTGTCGGAGTATATATACCGTATACATGGTCAGGCCTGCTAATTCCTTAGTTATCTTTCAACCACCGACCGTCCAAATTGAATTCATTTTTCATAGATTTTTTTTTAGTTAAAATTTCGAGTTTATAAGGACTTCCAAATCGTATATACAAATCATGAAACACACTATCTCTCAATCGCGGTAAAAATGATAAACACTAAATTTCTAGATACATTGAACTTGTGCATTGTTATTTTGAAAATATTTTGCATTGAGCGGAATAATCGGTAATTTTTTATTGGCTATATTGGTCCATTAGATCCTATACTATACGTTACGTATTTATATAATATGATTAATACAAATTACAATAATAAATGATTTGCAAAATAACAATATATAGGTAAGCAAAAAGAAAAGTTTATGATTGTTAGTAAATTTGATTAGATATAGGCATCAATGATGGGCAGAAAATATTAACTTATATAAGTTAAATTCACACAAAAGTCTTCAGATAAAAGTTAATAGTTACCAAAAAAAATGTTAACACGTTGTATATTAAATTATATTATGGACATTAATTATATTATATATATTAATATCCACATTATATATATATATATATATATCAAAATTGATATATATATATATATATATATAATAAAAAATGTTTTCTAAATTTTAAACATAAATATCTAATTAAATAAATACAATTTTTAAATGTGGTTTCCCTCGTAAGATCATTTCCCCGTAAATGTTATGGAAAATTCGAATACTTTTTCAAAATAAAAATTGATTTACTCATTGCGACGTTCTGATGGAATCAGAATTGTCTATTTGAGTGAAAAATTTTAATTTTTTCGTGGTTAAAAAATAGACTGCTGACATGTGCATGCGGGTGCGTGTAATGGCTCCCTGTATATCCTTGATACGGGTTACCATAGATAAAACATTTATATTACCATAGATTGTATATTATCTTTACGGGCTACCAACATTAATGAACACGTACACCTCACACAAACACAAAATCGTACAAAGAAAGTATAATAAATTGCCTAAATAATACTCTTAATAATCTTGCGATTATTATTATCATTGTTTATGTATCATTCGATTATTATCCGTCGTTTACTGATGTTTGCGGAGTTCTTTAGTAGCCTTTATTAAAATGTCGAGTTCATCTAGTGACGAAGAAGCGATTGTTACGTACCTACTATTTGTACAAAAAGTTGGTTAGTAGAGAAAAACAAAAAAGGGATCAAAGAAGGAAGTTTTCGATTCATCCTTATACTCAAAGGAATCGCCACTGTCGGCTTTTTTGTTTCGGCTAAAGAACTTCAGGAAACTGATGTCAAATTTGTGGCATTTTATAGAATGTCAAACGACTCCTACAAAGAAATTGTAGACATTATCTCTCCTGCTATTCATCAGAAGAATACCAACATGAGAGAAGGTGTGAGTGCAGAAGAACGAATAATATTAATCACGTTAAAGTATTAATATTAAATGCGTCCATCATTAAAATAATATAAATTATTTGAATAAATAATAGGTATAATATAAAATATAATATTACGGGCGACCCTTGCGACGCGACTACCAAGCGACCAGCACTGCCGGTCGCACATGTCGTCCGTCGCTCGCGTCGTTATCAAATCGCGTAGTTAGTGGATTCCCATTCCCTTTGCTAGAAAATCGCAAGTAGGCGAAATCGTGTCGTAATCGCGTCGTGTGCGGAGGGCCTTATGAATCGTGCGGTGTGGAGGTCCCTTAACAATGAATATAATAATAACGAATACGTGATTTCACGGTAATTCCATGACAGAATCACGTTCTAACCTAACTGATATCCATATATCTTATACAACTCCGTCGTCGAGTGCGAAGATATAATATTGGCGTGAATACTCACCCGTCCGACCATTGCGTACAAGTGGAGTGCCGCGGTGGCGTAACAACAGGCCGCAGACAAAACCAATGCCGGCGGACGGACGTGAACGTGCGCGGCAAAACCCGCGCCGGACAGCGACACGAACAGGAGCGCCCGGCTCAGGCCACACACCAGCCACGCCAGCACGCCGAACCCCATCGGCCCGGGCTGGCCGGCCACCTCCAGCATGTAACACACCAGTCCGGAACTGAGTTGCGCCAGTAGGCCCACGGTGGCCACCACTAACGAGCCGCACGTGCTCAGTGCGTAGTCCACCGTCAGAGCGAATTCGATCAGGCACGCGATCGTGTTGACGGTGCACCGAGCTGAGTGGCCCCTGAACAGCAACCTTCTCGGCGACGGATTCCTGTAAAAAATATACTTAAAACCTAAAATCAACCACATATACTATGGGTAGATTTGTAGGTCGTATACAAGAATATTTGATTATTGTATCATACTAGATTGGTTAGTTCGCGTACACTTAAAAGTATTGAAATCTGCACGGTGAATTTTTAACGTCTTTAAAATAACTAAAATATGTCTTCAAATTTAAATTTAATATACCATAACTATAATACGTCCTCACGTGTTGACGTGTTGTGTTATAACCTTCAACGGTCATGTTCAAGTTTAAATTCACTTAAAGGCTAAAAGGGCCGATGGGTATTTGTAATGCGTGCAAGTTTAATGTCGAGGAGTTTATAATATAGTGATTGGGTTAAGGGGAATACGAAACGTTTATAAGGAGTAAAACATTGGCAATAAATCTACGTGCTTATAAAATAATACTCATATCAAAGCATGTAAACATTTACGCGATGACAGTCTTTTAAGTCAGTTTTTGTTTTATTGTAAAATTAAGAGCAAGCTACACACCCGTTTTTTAATGGGCATTGATAGTACATTTTAAGGAAATTTTTAGAAAAATTAAAATCTCACGATTGAAAAATATTTAAATACATTCCAGAAGTAATTAAAAATAGTCCTATACCAGTAACATATTTTTAGTGTGAAGTATTAATAAATAATTAGGTCAAACGTGTTTCAGAAGATGTACGTTTCTGAGAAACTGAGTGATTTTTAGCATTTGATAACCTCTTTAAAAATTTTAACATCGTATAATAATCTAAATTTTTATATGGGCGATTTTTGAAGTCGATTTATAAGATTTGAATTTCCCAGAATTGTCTATTTTTAAAAGTCTTATATTTCGGCTAACAATAACTCTATTGAAAATCGTCCAAGTAAAAATTTAGATAATATTATGATCTTTAATTTCTTATAAAGGTTGTTGTATGCTAAAATATTTCAGTTCTCCAGAAACGTATATCTCCCGAATCATGTTTCACACGAGGAAACACGGCAGTGTATTTTCGATAAAAAATTTGCATTAGCATTTTTCATTTTTATCAACTAAAATCGAATGTCCTACGTAGTACTTTTTCGATGTATTAATTTTTTTTCATTATTTATAGTTATTTAAAAAAAAAGTTGATTTTGAATGGCTTACATAAAACGTGTAAAAAAGCACATATCGCATAAATCAAATACTCGTAGTTCGAATATTTTTATTTCGCATCATTTGTTTGATTTTATTGGAATTTTTAGCTTTGAGAACAATTAATGCATTATTTGTTCTTTTTAATGTTAATTTTATGTAATAACTATTTATGTACCTAATAATTTTTTCTTTTTATGTATAAAATTGATCGTTGGTCATTACCCCTTATTGTCAGATAAAAATATTATCACTCAGCTTGTAGAATTAATAACAACAATAATTAATAATTATTTAAAATATATGGGTATATATATTATTATTATTGTTTATTTTTTTTTTTTTTTGAGGGGGAGAGGAGTAGAAATATCCGTTGTTTCCAATGGATGGAAATATGGATTATTTTACATCAACTTTGGTACTTTTATTAGGTCATTCTACAGTCTAGTTTTGACGGGTTATACTGCGTGATAATTTAGCTCATATATTATATACTATAAATTACAATATTATACTCGTATTGATACGATTAGGGGGGATATAGTTTAAAACTTCTCCTCCCTTCACTCAATCAACTTCTTGATGTTATTTTCGCGCCTACGGTAATACATTTAATCGTAGGTATATATTATATTAAGCTATATAACACTTTATTTAAAACATATTACAGTATACTGTGTAGTGTGTATATAATATAATATAATTATATTATATATTATATATTATATATTGTATAATTTATAAATTAATATTAAATATATTCACATACAACGCCATGCAGGATGATATTTATATATATATATATATATATATATATATAGGTAAATACATCAAATAAACCCGTTTAAACGCAATGTATACTTGTAATATATAATACATAATATTTACATAGGTATAATAGTTGTAAAGAATTTGAATAAAAATATTTAAATATTTTTTGTGGTATTGATTACTTTTTAAAATACATTTTTATAAAGTATTAACAATAGTATTTGTAAATAAATTGTTTTTGAATTAATAGGTACTCATTTTATTAAATACATTTTAAATTGAATTTTTTATACCGAAAAAATCTAGTTTTACCACGTAAAAATAAAAATTATAAAACCATATTCTATTTAAAAATATTATAATTTCATTTTTATTTACTCCAGTATCTGAATGATATTATAAGTATGTAAAAACAGTAACTTCATTTATTAAAATAATTGTATTCTATATGAATAATAACATTTTTACAGTTGTTTACTTTGGCAAAAAATGGAGATGATTTCAACTCTTAATGACTAATTATGTAAAAATATATAGGTAGTAGGTACCAAATCTACTTTCAGTTTTCGTTTTATTTTTCAACTTTTCAAGTAGGTATTTTAAAAATATTCCAAATACTTTTTAAAATTTAAAGAATAATATTAAAATATATTTTCAAACCTAGTATTTGAGTAATATTTTAAATAATTATTCTGAAAAGTAGGTATTTTAATTTTGAACAGTATTTTAAATACTTTTTGAAGGTACTTTTTTATAGCTGTGAGTATATATTATATTCGAATATTATTATACAACTCACCTCGTAGAAATGCATTTTATGTAGATGAATATTAACATATTTGCGTATAGTGCGAATCCGAAGGTGATCACATTGAAAAGCTCCATATCACACGGATCGTAGACCAGCCATGGTTTTGGATCTGTACTATTCCACTCAGCTCTGTAAGTTGTACACCAAAATCTGCCCATGGTGAATAATAATAATAATAAAATGATTTTTGTTTAATCACGCGACTGTTTCGGTCAAGCCGAAGCTGTTGATTGATGCGATTAAACTTCGGGTCCCTCTGTTTTGCTGCATACGAATTTATAAATTATATATACCTATATATCTAAAATCGGGGGAACATAAACGTTCGCCTACTCGTCGACCTACACCGAGTGATCGCCTAATTGAAACGGATGTGTGTTGGGTTCACAGAATACTGTCGTGGTGCGTACCTGTTGACGCGTTCAGGATTTATTGATTGTGTTTTCGTTGAGAAAAATCGTGTTTTACATAATTTTTATCGGAGTCCTGTTATAGAGTGACTTATTTCGATAAAATATATTTCTACGTATGCACACTATACATATATAAATATATATACTTTCTGTGTTAAAAAAACAAAATATATATCAAATTATTAAAAAAAAAAAAACTCTAGATATATAACTCATTGCCATATACAGAGGGATCCAACCCCCCTCCTATAACAATTATTTAAATTGCTCCTCAACATTCAGTGGCGGCTGGTGGATGTTGTGAGTGGTAAATAAATATTTCATGAATGTTAAGTAAATGCAATGATGGGCAAGTTAATGATTTTTTTAAACTCATTTAAGTTAAGTTAATAAAAATAAAAAAAATAGTAAAAGTTTAAAGTTAATAGTTATTTTTTTCTTAACGATTAAGTTAAGTTAAAAGTTGAGTTAAGTTAAAAAATAACTTATTAACTTAAGTTAAGTTAATTTTTTTTTTTTTTTTGAAAATATTGTTATTTTTAATTTTAAGCACTTAAACTTTTTTAGAAACCATTAGCATAATATTATTTAAAATACTACAATGTATTTATTATAATTATTAATCAAATTACCAACAAACAAGTTCATAAAAATATTTAATTAGTGCCTAGGTACCTACTCTTATCTTCAAAATTTTAACAAAAGGAAATTGAAAATTAGTTTACCTAAATGATGTTTATTGATGAGAAATCGAATATATTCCTCAATTTATATTACGGGGAGAATATTATATAATATATAGGTATTCTTATTTTATTTATATTTTCGGGAAATAAATAATTTCTTATAATATATTAATTATTAGAAACGACAAAAACAACTTTATTTTTATTCAACCATTTTGACAATAGACACAGCATGATATCAAAATGTATCAATTACTTCAAAATTAACTTAACTGAGTTTTAATTAAACCTAACTGATTAAGTATTTAAAAGTTAACATAATCAAAATTAAGTTAACAATAATCAAAAATAAAAGTTAATTTAAAAGTTAAAACTTACTTAACTTTTAATTTAACTGTTAACTTATTAACTCGTTTATGCTCAGCGTTGAGTAAATGTATATATAATATTATATTAGATAATAAAATATTTTTAAGAGATGCCGATATAATTAGTTTTATTCCAACACGGAATTTAGGATTAGTTGTGGACTGATCCGTAATTAATTTACTGCGCATGCGTTCACGTGGACTGATCATGGAATATATTATATAGGTATATATTTATTACCCACTGTTGTTTACAAAAGCGAACAAATGATAAGAAATATTACTCAATTATTATTAGGTATTATTGATAACATAAATAATAAATATATGATAACAGTATCTCTGACTACCAGTCCCCGTCTGAATCCGTGGATCGCTTTAACCGTCAGAAATCAACTCTAAAACTGGTAAGTAAATGACGTGTTGGAATAACCGTCTGATACTTTGAGTTTGCGTTTCTGGCATGTTGGAATGGCAAAACTTTACTGCACATGCTCCCGCCAGTCCTATGATCGTTTAACCGCGTGTTGGTGTTGGAACAAACCTAATATAAATACTGCAATATATAATAATAATGGAATGAAACAAAATCATATTTTATTCTTAATATTGTTCCTTTTAATTGTATGGTAAATTAATTGTATGTATGGAAAAAAAAATGAAAAAAATAATATTAACATACACGGGGGTTCGAACTTGTAGGAATGTTACTCATTATAGACATCACACTACTAAAAACATTGATTTGAAGGCCATAAAATGACATGTCATTTAAGTCAGTTATGTATGTCCTGAATTTCTCCGACGCGATGAGCGACATAGATTTTCCAACTCGTAGACGGTCCGCTATCCATTTTAGTACTATTTTAGAATCTAAACAATACTGGTTTTTTGTGACAATTAAATTTAATTTCGGAACGAGGCCAGTAGTGTCATCTGGGTGGTGGCAGGGTGGGCATTTACCCCTCTTGTTGACAAAGGGCTAGTGTCGAGCTATTTGTGGGCTGCCGAATGATTTGTGCCTAATTATAATTACCTAATTCATTATAGGATATTGTATAGTAATAACACGCAGAACGGTGCACAGTGAATGTACCCGTAAAATAATATTAAGATTGATCGATAGACGTTATCAGTAGCATAGTTAAAACTTATAATACATATTAATGGTTAATATTTATTTATTTTACCAGAAAAATGATTGAATGGTAAAAACCTACTTAAGTCTTAAGGGGTTGCAACACCTGCGATTTTTATGCGTCTCTGTATAGCAAATTTTTTAAAAATTTTAGAAAAAGTAAAAATCTAACAATTTAGAAATATTTAAGGGGCCTCCACACCACCATTTTGAAAATATATAGGTGTAATATATACGCTTATAGGTCTGTAATAACCTATAGATTTTTCATTACTTACTCAAAGAAATTATCAAGCTACATTTTTTATTTACATATTTTGTACTATAATTAAAATCAATTAAAGTTTTCAAACTTTTGAACATAAATATCTATTTAAATAAAAACAATTTTAAAAATGTGCCTAGATCATTCTCTCGTAAATGTTATGGAAAATTAGAATATTTTTTTCAAAATTAAAATTGATGTACTCAATGCAACGTTCTGATGGAATTAAAATCGTCTATTTGAGTGAAAAATATACATTTTTTCGTGGTTATAAAATAGATAGCTGACATGTGCACGTGGGTACGTGTAATGAATCTCCATATACTTTTGATACGGGTTACTAACCCTAATGATCACGTACGTCCCATACACACACAAATTCGTATAAAGAAAGTATAATAAATTGCCTAAATAATACTCCTTAGAATCGTGTGGTGTGGAGGCACATTCAGTACATTTTAAAATTAATCTAAATATAGCCCCATACCACTAATTTTTGTTGTGTAATCACGATATTTTCCCATAAAAGGTTAATAAGAAGGATAAAATTGTGGAACTTTGGAAAGTTGGATTTAAAATCTGAAAACAGATTTGAATTGGTCGGCCTGTCTTCTATAAATCGATTCAGGCGTTTTTCTTTATTATTACAGACTGAAATATAATAAATGTATAAAAATTACGTTTTTCAATGATAAATAACATAGCAAAAAAGTCTCGATTGATCCCTAGAAGAAAAACTGATGAATTCATCAAAATTTGAAAAAAGTCCAACTTTTAAAAGTTCCGCAGTTTTATCCCGATTTTTTTTTTTTATAAATATATAACTTTTTAATTTTTGGTATAACTAGCCGGGCATACCTATCACCGAACCCTAATTCGAAATATATCCCGTTAGAATGGGGTTTCTATCATAAACAGTACCAGAATTATATAGTTAATCCAAAAAAGTGAAGTGGGGGATTCACTTTTCATATGTTATATACTGAAGTATTCTTTATACGTCAGTGGTATCGTGAGTATTCTACGACTTAAATTCAGTACACTACAATGATTAAAAAAAATGTACTAACCCACTGACAAATATAGGTAATAAGTATACTTCACACCGATCTCTGATATCAATTGTATTCCTTTGAAATGGATTGATTACCGATTTCCCCATAAAACCAATGTGCATATAAGGGGAGAACACCAAATTCGCATGCTAAGACACTGCTTTTCGATAAAATATTTTCTATAACATATTTTTCCAACGAAATATAGTTCCAAGTGTATACGGGTCCAAAGCAATACGTTCCAGATGAATATACGTTCCACGTTATTGTTTTCCAACAAAATATAGCCCTCCGATATTTATTTGAAATTATTCATATCAAAATTAAGTTTTATTAATATTTATAACACATAGAAGTGATTACTTATTAGTTAATTAAGAATGGCTTTATAAATTATTTATATTATTTTATGCATAATATTATAAAAGAAATATTAATAGATAGCCAATAATATTGCAATATTGGCGATTCAATCGTCATGGGTAATTCAGCCCAATATGAATTGAAGTAGGTTAACTTTAAAATTAAGTCTGGTCGATACATTTTGACTTAATTTACATTCGTAACATATTAAAATATATACGTATGATCCGAAAAACGTCTGTATAACGTAAATATTATTGATATGCATGCCATAACATTTAAGAAGACGCTGCCACACACTTGTTTTTAATGAATTTTGTATAGGCAACTTTTATGACATTTTAAGACAAATGAAAATTCAACAATTTAAAAATATTCTAATGTACTTTAAAAGTAGGTTAAAAATATATCTGGGTTAGTACCTTTTTATTGTTGCATAATAGCGATATTTATTTTAAAAAAACCATGTTACATATACCTTCGTACTTCAAGTTTTATGGCTTTTAGAATAATCGTTGATTTGTGAATGATTTTCAGTTGTACACACATATCTATGAAAAACACACGAAATTACCTCATTAAGTGATTTTAGAGTTCATCACTTTTGTTCAAATTTGTAGAAATCAATATTTTGTAAACGATCTCATCTTATTTTTTTGAAAAATGTTATTAATTAAAAAGTTACAGTGATTTAAAGACTTAAAAAAAGGATTTCTATAGGTACATTCAATATTCTGCAATATAATAGGAGAAAAATAAAAAAAAACCTCGTGAAATCGTATCCGAAATGTTGCCTTTTAAAAAGTTTATAATAATTATTTTGACACTAAAAATATTAAAAATATTTTTGTTTATTTTTAAAAAAATTATTTTTGAACGAATGTCATGATTACACAACAATAAAAAGTGGTATGAATACGGGGCTATATTTAAATTACTTTATAAATATATTCAAATATTTTTAAATTATTGAATTTTCATTTGTCATATACCTAGTTACATAAAAATTGCCTTTTCAGAACCCTTTAAAAATGGCTGCGCTGACATACTCTTAATATTTACGCCAAATAAAAGATGAAAACTTTTTCTAACTTTTTATAGAGGATTTTTTTAAATTTTACATCTGTTATGGTTGATTCTTGAAAAAGTAAAAATTTTCCAAAATTTTTCATTATTTCTTACAAAAAATAAAATATTAACAACAAAAATGGCTTTGTTAAAATTTAGTAAGTGTTGTCGGTCGGCTTTTTATTGATATAAAAATATTTATCTATGATTATTCTAGCTTGATATAGTACTTGAAGTACGAAACTATGTTTTTACGTAATATTTTTCTGGGTATGGTATTCTTTTAATACTCAGGAACCTGTAAAATTTGATATTGATTATTTTCTGTTCATATACAATTTTACGTGATACTTTAAAGGTTTTTATCGACAACAAAATGTTACGGTAATTTATCCACTTGTTAGGTATATTGTCTGGTATTAGGTTATCCCAACCCAATCCAATCTGCCACAAATTTTATATTATTAACTTTGGTTTGACCAAAAATTATTGATACAAGAATTATCGAAAATTAATTGTTTAAATGTAAATAGGTAAGGGAGCATAGAGTGAACTGTTACATTTTTTACACTTAATCAAAATTTTTTTATTTAATTAAATATTTATGTTTAAAATTTTGTGAACTTTAAATGATCTAAATTATATCATAAAATATGAAAATGAAAAATGTGACTCTCAATTAAGTTTAGAAAAATCTATATACATTTTCAAAATTGTTATCGGAATACGCATCGTGTTAGACTGTTGAAATTAGAATGAGTAGTTTTTTACCAAAACAATTTGGTGTAGATGTCTCTTAACGAACTCGTTAGGTATCTGATTTAATATATTTTTCATGTTTTAGGTTTTTAAACATAAGCTTAGATACTTTATGTATATATTAGGGCGACTATATATCCTGCTGTATTAAAAGATATTGTTTCGTTCTCCCACAAACTTTCAACGGGATTCTTATTGTCTCGTTTTCAAGGTCTAGTCCCGTGTTTTTATAATTTTTGGAAAAAAATGATTATTTTTTTGGCCTATTTGAATATGAAAATGAAATTAATATTTAATAATATATTTTAATTCTTGCAAGATGTTATCTATAATAAATAAAACTAAATAAACGACATCCTTTAATTTTGTTGTATAGATAAATCAACAAACACTAATGCCATAAATGAATATCATGAAATATTTGAACGGCGAAATTTATGGATAAATCTTCATTGATTTCCAGATTTTTTAATAACATTTTTACATATTCTTTTGTCACTTAAATTTAGAATATTTGGAATTTTTCCATTTTTTTCCGATACATAATTCTCGAAAATTGTCCTTTTTTAGGTTAGTTTTTAAGAGGACATTACACTTGTGATTTTTAAGTGGTTTTGTATAGGTAATTTTCAAAAAAAATTAGAAAAATAAAAATCTAAAATCTAACAATTTAAAAATATTTAAGTACATTTTCAAATTAATCTAAAAATAGCTTTGTACTCTTACCACATTTTATTGTATAATCATGATATTTCAGTCTAACATGCATGTAAACTAAACAAAATTGTAGAACTTTGGATGTCGGATTTAAAATTTGAAAACAGATATGAATTTGTATTCCAGTCTTTTAGGGATCGAAACATAGTTTTTAATGATAATTTACATAACCAAAACCAATTTTTTATTCATATATCTCTAATAGACTAATCGATGTATTCAAAATTTATTTCAGAATTGAAATCTGACTTTTTAAAGTTCCATAGTTTTGTTTAGTTTTTTGATCGATTTTTACTCCATTGTTTTTAGACCTACAATAATTATGTACATGATATTGAAAAACGTTTTTCTATCCATGTTTAAATATAATAATTGAAAATATTTATATTATAATATGCCGATATTTGCATACTACTTATAAACTACTTTTTAAATTATGGAATGGACTGCACTTTTTAAATTCATTTTTAAATGTTCCTTTCTCAAAAAAAAATATATATAAATGCATAAATCTCAATTTTTTAAATTTAATTTTGTTTTTCCCGTTTCTTTTGTAAAAATAAAATGTTTGGAAATTGTAGGTTATACTCCGTAAATATATATATTTAAATATTTAATATTTTAATTATTTTCAAAAATTAAAAATTAGTTTTATAATATTTATAATAATAATGTTTTTAAAAAACTAGTTTCTGTGAAATATCAAAATATTTTTACAAAATAATAAATAAATACTCATTTCATTTATATAGTATAATTTATAAAAATATATTTAACTGTTTTCTGTCACTAAGTCTAAACTATTAATAGTAATGAACTGAACATAAATATCAATAGATAATATTAATAATGTTTTACTTCTTGTATACTACACAGGTTTTATATTATTAATTCTACTACTAGTTATATATTTATTGGAAATCTGAAAGTTTGATTGAATTTTGTTAGTTTTGATAATAAATAATAACGACAACATCAATAAAACTGAATATTACATAAAATGAGATTTGTTAAGAAAATGTATATTTTATTATTTATGTTATCCAACATTATTTTCTATATTCAATCATTTTAATATAACTGGTCAGACCTGTTATTTTCAATATTTTCTTTCTCCCTATTTTATCATATATATAGACATTTTTTTTTTATATACTTTCGTATTATGAATCTTGTATACTTGTGCATTGTGATGAATAAAAATAATAATTATTAGTTTTAGTTATAGTGCGGGTTGTTCAACTAGAACGAACGACTACGATGATAGAAGGAACATTTGGATAAATTATGTTTAATGGGGTTGGAAGGCATGAAGGACGTTATTAAGTCTTATAAAATGAGGGTGTCTACAAAAATGTTGTTTAAATCATTATAGTGTTTTCACTCTTCAGCAAAATAAAAATGTATATTAAAAATATAAATAAAAAACATGATAAAAATGTATAATAGGTATACAGAGTGATTCTTTTATAGTGCTCACCTAATTTTCTCTGTGAATATTCATCTTTAAATGATGGTTTTTACAAACTTGAGATACTATAAGTTCATTACATTTTTATGAAAAGTTAGAAATTTTTACTATTTTTATTCTTGTTATTTTTTATGTTAGGTATATACTTTTTGTAAACGGCAACCTGACTTGATATTCCGTGAGGTAAAATATTTTTTTGGAAATGTTGATGTATCAATGTTGAATATTAAATTAACAGTTAATTATTTATTAGGTTTTAACGTTAAAAAAGATCAGAGTAGTACTGTGTGCTATAAAAAGTAATCCCGCCCCTCCACTCACATAAAATTTAAACATATAAACTTTCTAAACTTTAAATGCTTAGAAATAATAAACTGTTGGTCCAATATTTGACATTAATATATTAACACTTTACATAAAAAATATATTGCGTAAGAAATCAAATCAAAAATATAGGTTGTCATTTAGAAAAAGTGTAAAACCTAAAAATTTAGAAGTATAAAAAATAATACGTAAATACCAAATAGTAAAAATAATATTATATATATCAGCTGGAAATAGATGCAGTATTATTATAGATATTATTGAAGAGGATACTACACTAATACATTTTTGTAGCGAAATAGTACTTTCGTAATTCAAATGCTACCAAGTATATAATAAACATCGAGAGTGGAGACATATATTATACACAGTTTAAATTGAAGATGAAAACTTTTTCGATGTTTGTTGGAATTTGATCTTTAAAATTATGTTTTATTTTATACTTTGTTCGAGTGAATAATTACCAAATACGCCTACTTGCTATGCTATATTTTTAATTCGTTAATACGATTTTTAAATATTGGCATCCGACAAAACATAATTTAACTTCTCATCTTTTAAATAGTGGTACAATTTTGTTTTCACGTATTTTAAAGTTACACGGCATTTAAATTGCAAAAAAATGTTTTTTAATAAATATCTCGATTACACAACAATAAAAAAAATGGTACTAACACATTTCTATTTTTAAATTACTTTAAAAATATATTTAAATATTGTCATTTGTTTGATTTTGATTTTTCATAAAATTTCATAAAAATTGCCTATTATACTTTCTTTGTACGATTTTGTGTTTGTGTGAGGCGTACATGATCATTAGTGTTAGTAACCTGTATCAAAATTATACGGGGAGACATACATACCCGCTTGCACATATTAGCTATTTTATAACCACGAAAAAATGTGTTTTTCACGCAAATAGACGATTTTAATTTCATCAGAACGTCGTAATTAGTGCATCAATTTTAATTTTGAAAAAAAAATTAAAATTTTCCATAACATTTACGAGGGAATGATTGAAGCACTTTCTAAAAATTACTCTTACTTAGTATAAAATATGAAAATAAAAAATGTGGCTTGTTCAATGTGCGTAATGAATAATCTACCTATATACGTTTTCAAAATTGTTATTTGAGTATGCATAGATGCATTCGTGCCGGACTGTTGGAATTAGAATGAGTAGTTTTTGATAAAAAAAAAATGATTGTGTAAAAGGAAGCCCCTTAAATAGTTTTTTCAATCACCCTATATACCTGAATTCCCTTATACAAACATAAAAATACCTCTACATATTATATAATATATATATTATATACTTGTAGATAATAGATTATAGCCTGCAAATATAAGAGGCGTTCAGGGCCAGGATGTTCAAATTCTTTCCAAAATTAAAACTTACTTAAAAAAAAGAACCATACCTATATATTAAATAATTAAAATTAAATAAATAATAATTATATGCGAATATATGAGAAATTAAATATAATTAATTTACCCCAATATTTTATTTTTCATTTTTTAGCGGTTCTGTGAACAGCGTTTCTGTAAGACAGGAGCCAACAGATAGCGCAATACGTGTGCCAACCGCAAATATACCGTCGCAACCCACACTCCCCACCGACGACCAGGTCGGCGGCATCGGACACGCACGTTCTTCCCGGCCGCGGCAGCTATCGACCAACCTTCGGCGCGTTCGGTGTAATGTCGTTTCATTCGTATTTCGTTCGAATAACGTATTCGTACTCTGTGGTTCACCAGTGTCACTAATAATATTAATAATTGTCACGTTTAAAAAAAAAAAAAAAAAAACCATAAAATATGTTATTCTTATTATTATTGTAGTGCGCGTGTGTTTGTAATTTTTTTTATTAATTTTTCTAATAATAATATATAATATTTATTATTTATAATATAATATAATAATAATAGGTATTTGATAAAATAGTGCGCGCGCGCGCGTGTGTGTCGTGTGTGTGGTGTGCGTTCGTCGTTTTTAAGAAATAAATTTTAATATTTAAATCGATTGTGAAAATAACCACCGAGTGGAAGTTCGAATGGCGTCGCAAAGTCCTGTGGTGTCCGAGTACGCGGGATTTTCGTCGTCGGTGTTCGTCGGGTCTTGGTGCGCGTTTTAAAGGATGACCGTGGGGTCCATGACACGCAACGGAGAATGTAAGAAGTTCTCGCCCAACATATTCAACAAGTCAAAATGTACCAATTGCTTCAGGCAAAAAGAGGAACATAGCGCCGAAGCTTTGGAGAGCAATCGGGTGAGTGCGAAATATTCCATTTCATATAAATAGTATTAGGTAATCAGGGGCGCATTAAGGCTCAATGTTTGGGGGGCAAATATAATTTGCCACTTCTTTAAAAACGTAAATAAGCAAAAAAAAAAAAAGGCTATCAACTTTTTTCTTTAACTATACGAGTATAACAAAAATACTTCTTTAAAAACGTAAATATGCAAAACAAAAAAAGGGACTTTCGCATGGGAAACTCTGCGTCCCTAGCACACGCCTCCTAAAAATTGCCGCCCGGGGCATATGCACCATTTGCCCTTCCCCTTAA
Organism: Pemphigus obesinymphae; assembly: GCA_025469235.1. Taxonomy (NCBI): domain Eukaryota; kingdom Metazoa; phylum Arthropoda; class Insecta; order Hemiptera; family Aphididae; genus Pemphigus; species Pemphigus obesinymphae. The sequence goes on from JAIPRL010000136.1 coordinate 50,774, forward strand.
TGCGCCTCTGTAGGTAATAATATAGGCTATATAGAAACTTATCAAATAACGGACAGGTCGCAGATACCTATAATCTATTTAAAAATTTTAATTAAATTCTAAATTAAAAATATGTATATGTATAGGTAGGTTTGTTATAGGTACATATAACATAATCAGTTAACCTGATAATGATGACCAGATGATAATGTATTTATAATATAATTTAATATAGGATGTTCGATGCGAAAAATTCGTATACAAAACGCATTATTTTTTTCTCTAATAAACTGCAACGATCGTGTGCAGCTCGCGTTTTTACTGTAATATATACCTACTGCACGTTTTATGATTACGCGCGCAAGTTCGATCGAACGTTGTTATGAGGTTTCTTAAGAAATTATAATATGTACCTGTATAGTACCTGTATATACCTATCTATTACCCATCGCAATTCGCAGTTGGTATATGTTTGGACTAATTTATAAATGCGTTTTTTTTTTTTAATAATATTTTTTACTGCTATACGTAAGTACCTATATAATATATATCTAACGGTTTTACGTTTCACAATATGACTCAAATAAGTATACCTATAGATGTAGGTCTACGTTTGATAAATAAATAATATGTAATGGAAGTAAAAAAGAAAAAAAAAAGATGGGTATCTACTTATAAAGGCACAAACATACGTACGTTTCATTGATTATTTCATGTAATTTAAATATTTGAATATTAAAATATAAACTAAAAATATATGAATTTCGGGATGAGTTTGTTTTATTAGTTAGGCATTGATATTTGTTTGTCAAATATTTATTTTTATCATTCTCTAATTTCTATTATAGTATAGGTATATGATATTCGCATTATACCTCACATTTTACTATTTTAATAAGTTTAATTTTTAGGTATTTATTTTTTTAACACGCGATGAGTTGTTAATAATAGGTACACCTCGTAAATATACCTATTATATCTGTTGAATCCTCACCGAAACGTTTTTTTCGGGTACATTAATATATACTTATATTTTTTATTGGTTAATATATCTTTGTGTAGTTTCGTAATGTAGACATCATATCGTTAGTGGAATGATATCAATCCGATTTTAGGATTTGTACATAAAGCCTAATGAGACGATTTGTGAACGATTTCTCTATCCCGTACGTATAGATACACAAGTTATTAGGCCACCGGCTGGACGTGTTTGCATTTTCTGGGTGAAAAAACACTGCAGTTTTTTTTACGCCCGACTAATATCTTCTACATCCATACGATTATATTACATATAAATACTGACATCGAGATAAGAGAATACTGTATTCATGTTTCTGCAGAATACGAAGAAACCGGTTTTTTCCAACGTTGGTTTCCTCGATAATATGTGTGTACTTCAAAACTGTTTTTAGATCAAGAAAATCTCGAACATACCACTGGCGCTATTCTGTCGGCGAATCAAAATTTTACAGATATCATTAGAGTAAAACCGACTCAACGATTAACTAGGTTAAATTATTAAATAGGTATGTTATTAAATAGTATGTTTTTGACAGCTGATGGTTTACAGGTTATAGTGGTTACTATAAGTATATTATAGTCTCTAGTTGACCATTATCGATTAGAATGGACTTTGTGGAATCATTTGACGACAATCAATTGAATCCGTTAAATTTATAATAAAACTATACCACTGCCATAATCTGAAACGTCTCGTTTGCAAAAAATAAATAAAAATTTCTTTATCGATTTCACCAACTTGATATTCAATATAACGACTTGATGATTATGATTTCATTAATTATTATTGAAATGAAAGAGAAAGTCTATTGTTTTCCACATTCGTAACATAACTACGATGTCATTTTTTTGGTTTCCCTTGCTCATTAAACAATAATTAATCGTATTGGATTACAACGAGAAAGTCTGTGGTTTTTTCATTTTTCATATCATTCACGAAATTGTATTTTTACACCTAATATCGAGGAAATAATTGCCTAATCAGTTTGGTTGTTTTATATTTTTCTTTATTTATTTAAAACAAGTGCATGCGATCTGTGATCTACCAAACAAATGTCAGAATGGTGTGAAAAATATAAATATAAAATATAAACATAAAAGTGACGAGCACATAAAATTAATATTAATATCAATATACGACAATTTAGAATGCTTAAAATTCCCATATTTTTGGCCGGGCTGCAGGTGTAAATACATTGTTGATTCCTGGTTTACATAGTAGGTACCTACAACCTACCTACCGGCACCTATTAACCACCTATTCAAAATACAGTATTCATATACTATAAAATTAATTAAGATTGTAAGTAATTAGAAGTCATTCGTGTTGAACGGGGAGGCTTCATTTGTTTCTTTTGCATTCCGCATTATATTGACAGTGTTGAGTAATAACTAGATTTTTTCTTTACTCTACCTGAAAATTGAATCGCACGGATTTATGTAATTTAAATCAAACTCTAAATGATAAGGTAAAAGAAAAAACGAAATTGTTGAAACAATAATAACTGTAATTACTGCAGATGAAGGCGATTTGAGTTTTATACAAGAGGTTTTATGTAACCCAGATTTGCTAGAAACAATGCAATTTTACTTTCCACTATTGTGCTGATACAGATTTGCGTGCAAAATATCGAATATATGAATGGCGTATTATTGTATACTTAAGCAGAGAAAAATAATTTTTATATCGATGATATCTCTTTGGGTATTAGTGGTAAAATGGTCACGTTTAAAAAAAAAACGAATTTAGTAAAGTACCTTTTATATCTATAGGTAGAACTTCATTCAATATTGATTTACTCTTTTTGATTATGTTATTAATCATTTAAAATTTAATAGGTAGTATTGTTTATACCATATTTATGTTTTTAGATAGTTTGTTAGATTATATGTACTTATATATATATATATATATATATATACTCGTATATTAATTGAATAGGTACAATCTATATATTTTGTTAGCACAGGTAGGTATATATAATATGTATTTATATATACAATGCGACCTTATAGTGTAATCTCATTATAGTTTGATATAATACTATATATTATAGTATAAACGTTCATAGAAATGTTTTCTTTAAGGTTTTATGCAGGGTCGTAGGAACGTAGTGTAATATTAGGCATGGTCTATTTGCTTCAAAAATTAGATTACGATTTTTCATATAGTCCATTTACGTCAAAAAAATGAGATTTTAACTTTTATCTTATTTCTAAGGCTGCACTGTTTTTTTACTAATATTTTTAGTTCGTTAATTTCAAATTAAACATTTACTAGGTAGCTTATACATAATAAAATATATTAATATAGTTTTATATTTGTACCAAATATCGTAAACCAATTTTTGGAGCAAATTAAATTTTTCAGTTATTTATGAATGTAGCATTGGTGTTGGCGAAGGATGTTAAAAATATTCTGTAAAACAGAAAGGGTATTAAATAAACAAGTGTATTTATTTAGGATAAACGAGATTATAAAGAATAGAGATCTATATGAAAAACAATTGTGAAGAAAAGAAAGAAATGTATACGTTTTTTTATAAGGAAAACAATATATGGATAAATATACCATAATTGTAGGAAAAACGATGAAAAATCATGGTTATAGGGAGGGGAGACCAAGACATATATCAATATATGAAACAAATTATGTTGAATGTAGGAAAATGCTGCTATAAAGAATTGAAGGAAGTTGCTATGAATAGGAAAACATAGAGGAATATTATTGCATCATTAAACTAATCTATGGATCAAGAAAAAAGTTATTTATAAATCGTATTTTAATTAAATAACTGATACAAATTTAATTCTTTAATTACTTTATATTTTTAATATTGAATCACTTTTACGTACTACAAGTAGATGTTGTTTTTTATTCTTGTGATAATTTTAGCACATATTTAAAAATATCATTATTTGTTACTCATTACTCATTAGATAACAATAATTATAATTTATAATAAAAATGTTACATTCCTTGGTAGTTGTCAATAAGTGTATTCAGACGGTTAAACATTCAAGTGTGAAAATTTATTGATTTGTTTGTCAAACTGTTTAACTGGCGAATCATGAAGTTGGAATTTTATATAATTACTGATAAGTGATAATATAGTGATATTATAATTTACTATATGCATGATAAATATAATAATATTTTAATTTTGGTTCAATACCTGTACTTGAGATGGTATATATTTTCAAAATACATATTACAATCGAATTTCTTGTAAACATTTGAATTATATATGTAACTACATATTTAAGATAGCCATTAAAAAAGTAATTAGATAAAAACAAAAATAAAAAATATACCAATACTCACAACATCATAATTCACAAGTTATTTTAAATTAACAAACCTAGTAGGTCGTATATCTCGTAAAATACTTTAGTCATGAAAATAAGTTAGGTTATACCTGAAGATGATGGGGTATGGTGACCATATATTTTTTTAGTCAGAACGGGACAAAAAAAAAACAAATTATCATTTTTTATTATAAACACATTATTTTTTAATTTAAAAATGATTAGCAAAATTATGTAGTATTTTATTTTTAGAGAACAAACAAATTTAATTAATTTATTACATTTATTAATAAGTAACTTATTTTTATTATAAACAACATTTTTTTCATAAAAATAATTATATACAAAATTAATTACTTGTATATTTTTCATTCGAACAAATTTGCTTTAATAAGTCTGGCGATGACTTCAGAAGAGAGTAAAATTCAAGACACGACATTTTAAAGTTAACTTTTGTTAACAACATTGCTTTTAAAACTGACATTTGAATCTGTATTTTTTCGGCCGTTCATAAATTTTTATATTTGATTATTGTCTTATTATTATCTATCCCAGCACACCGAACAATTCCGATGCCGTTTACGGTCATTACCGTCATTAATCGGACCATACACACGTGAACGTAAGAATTAAATATAAATATATATAATAGAAACGATACTTCGTCAACGAAAAATTGATTTTCGTTATTTTTTTGTCTACATTTTAAAAACGGGATATTTTAGTGTCCCGAAGATTCCCCAGGGAACAACGGGACAGAAATACAAAAAACGGGATTGTCCCTTTCAAAACGGAACGCATGGTTACCTTAGGTATATGGACCTCCCCCTAAAATTTCTTCAGAAGTAGAGAAATTTTTATCAATAATTTCAATAGGTATCAAGAATTGTAATTATCATATAGTTATCTAAAAACTTTAGATACTTGACATTTTTTTTTTATATAGCATTTATTAGCTTTAATTAGGAGGTCGAGTGGTCGAAACGTGTATTTCGGTGCTTGAGGTCCCTGATTCTACTCCCAGGTAGAAAATGAGATAACCAACGAAATTTTGCTCGCTGGTGGCGCTGGTCTCTGATGCAAGCCGGCTATAATTACAAAACCCATCCAATAATTTGGTTATTATATTATATTAAGAAGATTATTATATTGATTATCTAAATTTACGAGTTTCTTCATTAGGCATAATATTATTATATTAGAAAATTATAGTAGAAAAATACAGTACATTTCTGTCGATAATGTGACTATAGTTAGTTTCAGTTATAATTTTTTAGTAATTTTTAAATAAGTAAGGTATATACAAAATGTGGATAATTGTTACTGTACAGTTGTATTTTATCACGTATACTTTGAGGATTAAAAACAACTATCATAATCAGCTTCAAAATAATAATAATCAAATAAAAAATTGTATATCCAAAATTCAGAGCATCATATATAAATTGGGGTATAGATATTGAAAGTAATAATAATTAGTTTAGTGGTTATGACTCGACATAGTAAACATAGAAGTTCGTTTTTAAATGTTTGAATTTCCCTGTCGCTTATCTGTAGTAAGTAGTTGATATTACCACAGAAGGGAATCTTGATAAAAATTACATGGGTTCTTATGGCCACTCGAAAAAAGGTCTTGTTTTTAAATATTTCTGGTCACACTGTCTCATAAATATAGTGAGTTTTCAAATAATGATAATAATTTCTAGCTATGTTTACATAGATAAAGAATGGAAAACGTATAGTGCCGCGGTCCGAGAGAACAGATATATCGCTGTCTCATAAAGGTGCCTTATACCACAATAGTTACTACGGTTACTGGTCAGGTTAATCATTTTTATCATCATGTGGTAATATTATTATCTATGACATTATATGAATATTACTAATATCTATGTTTCTCTCGTATTATTGTTTATCATAGAAGTAAAAATTTGTTCATAGAATAAAAAAAAACAAGCATCTTGGGTCGGTTTTCGGGAACGTGTGATAAGGCAACATGGCTTATCCATTCTTTATTATCTATATATGCTTACATTAGAAATGCTGATATCTATAGACATTTTATATGTCTATGTTGATATCACAATACCATGCTTCATTATCAGTATGACCAAATATCATAGAATAATGAGAATTTCATACACTGTTGAATTTAGAAAATTTAGAAATTATCCAATATGTCTGCCAGAATCCCTTTTGAATATTCTGTGATATTACTATATTCATAAGCGTGTATCAGTGTATGTAACAAACAAAAATAAATATTATATATTGAAGAAGAACTTCCGTATTGCCGTCCAATATATGCATATTCTAATTGTTATTATTACAATGTGATTACACGAGTAATTATTACAGATGTTATCTGCACGGAACAAACGAGTCGAATATTCATTTTTTTCTTCATAATACTTATTTTTGGTTATCAGATATTGTCAGATAAGTTTTTCACTCGAAGTGTGCAGTACATTTAATAATTATTATTATTAAAGCGGTTTATGCATACTACATTATATTGTACACGTTAACATGCATGATTTGCATCTGTACAAATAATTTATACTTACGAGGTAATTTGTTTATTTTTTTATAAATTTCGTCTCCCATATCTAGACACGACTGTCGACTATATATACTAGCTCCGTCACTGCCATCGCTCCATCTCCATATGATATCGACAACACATCTATTTCTGTTCGCGACAATTACGCGTGCGGAACGTCGAAGAGTGCGAAAAAACAGTTTTTTCGCACAGTTACTGTAGAAAACAGTAGAGTCCTGTAGATGAAAAAAAAAAATAAAAATAGGTTAGGTCATTCTTGTTTAGAAAACTGTATTGGAAAAAAAAAATGCCCAACAATAACAAGGAAAGAACAAGATACAAATTTAGTAAAGAGAAATCAAACCAGACGTTGAATAGGAAACCCATAATGGGTCAGGACTAGTATAGATCCGTCCGTCTGTCTGTCGCGTATTGTCGTCGTCATTCAGCAGAAGAGACCGCAGCCGAGTGTACGTACCGGTCTCTCTAATCGGTTCCGTGATGTATAATACTAGATCATCCCCGGTATAATATACAATGTAACATGTGCGGACTCGGCCGAGTCTCTTTTTATTGTTTTGTGTTTTTTTATTCCTCGAAGAGGTGATTATACGATTATAACGTCAACGGGTAGGAGTATATTATATAGAATATATACGAGGAGAAGCAAAAAATACAAAAAATAATAATAATGTATCTAAGACCCTCGTCTGTTGTAATATATGTGTGTATATACATATATACTATATATATAAAGTATAATCGAGACAAAATAAAATTTACATCACGTAAAATGCCGAACTCACTGTTACGGATCCAAATACTATACACGATATACATTACACTAGGTTAGTACATTTATTCGTAGATCATATATTATTATTAGGGAACGGATTTATTTGCACTAAGAACCCTCAAAATATGCTTTAAAAAGTACTATAATATGCTACAAAATATGCATTTAAAATTGAATATAATTGACAAAAAATGTATTGAAATCAAACAAAATTATTAATTAATTTCATTGTGTTCCGATCGATTGATTCCTCTTTGGCCGATCGTAATTTTATCGATATTAATTTTGTAGACCGTCGATAAAGTCTACTTTGTTATACGTTGGAAAGTTGTGAAACTCGTGATTTTAAAATGGTTTTTATTCAAACTAATTTGACAAACTTTTATACCTAGAAATAAGAATACTTGAAAATCTAAATTAAATATAAAAATATGCACTTAAAATAAAAATATACACTAAAAAATGACAAATATGCAAAATATGCAAAATAAAATTGGTGTTATATTATTAAGAATGATATAAATCGTAAACATTTCTTATCAGATTTCAAATAGTTTATTTTAATAAATATATACATTTACATATAAATCCGTTCCCTAATTATTATATATTTTCTCAATTATAATATTACAGGTATACCAATGTTGTTATAAAATTGAAATTCAAATGAATCATTTTTACTGTTATACAATAAACTATATAATAGTTTACTTTAAACGTATTCGAATTTCCCACGTCGAAAAGTAAAAATCTATAACATATTTTATAGGTACCTATACCCGTATACTGCAACTGAAAAATTCTGAAATTCAATTTGACATCAAGGTCAAACATTTTATTATTGCGACGAATGATCATATAAAAGTATAAAACTACTTGAATTTGATTTCTTGTACATCCAGATTAAAAAAATAAAAGCACGATACACATATTTTGATAACACTTGGCGTCTATACATGAGGAACAAACTATTAAAAATAGTTGAAACGGACGTGACTGGAATAATTAATTGCTGATTAATAATAACCTGTTGGTACGATCTAGACGATAAAATATATAATATGCACACAATATGTTCGTTGCGGTATGAACCGAAATATTGCCATTTCCTCAGTCCTCTGACGGCTCAATATTGGAATTTTTATAGAAAAAAATAGTTCGTTATATGACTATGATTTCTACAACGATGAAGCGGCGATTGTCTGTCTCTCTATATCATACACGTAACATATAGCAATTTAGACGTTTTCTATTTCGAATGTACCGATCGATCTATAGTGATGCGATAAAAATTCTGAAAACCAATTTGAATTCGTTGTAAAGTCTACTTTAGATAGACTTTTCTACATTTTGATTTTATTCCTTTAAGTCCCACCAAAATAAATTAAAAACATTTGGACATATAAAAATTGACATACTTATTACATTTTTATGGACATTTTTTTAAAAAGTGGGAGCCGTTTTAAAGAAGACCATGGTGAATCCTTATCGCATTGTTTGATCGATCGGTACGTTGAAAACAGAAATGTACAAAATTGCTATGTTATGCGCGTGTGATAGAAAGAAATAGAAAATCGACACTTCTTATTACCTCAAACGTGCATGGTTCCAAAATGTTCATAGAATTAAATTATGGAAATGGAAATATTATTTACGAGCATTTCATTAGAGAACACCAAAAAAATAAACTATTCGTTGAACTGTTGATGGATATACTCTACGTGAATGGAGTTTCCACATTTTAGTTTTAATAGGTAGATTATATTTATTAACTATGTATAATATTATATATTTTTATTTTTAATTTGTATTTACACGCGTTAGAAAATAAACATAAATAAACATTCGTAATGAATTTGGACACTTCTTATAGATGTATAATATTATATTATACAGTTTCTCACAATTTATAGGTAATTATTATATTCAGTATTTCGACCCTGTGTGTTATAGACTTATTGCGTTATTTTTTTATTAAAATTTCGTTCGTAGGTCTTTTTTTTTGCATTATAACGTACTTTTTATGGATGACGTATGAAGAAGTGGGAGTATAAAATATGGTTTTATACACATGCTGAGCGAGAGGCCTATTATTCAGATGTGTTTGGAGTTGCGAAACGTGTCGGTGTTTATTAATTAAACTCGTGACACGGTTTCGAGTATATTTCAATATCGTGAAAAAATGCTCGATAGTTTTTCATTTTTTTTTTTCGTTTTTCAAACGTAGAATAATTTCGTATATGAAATTAACTTAAGCCATATTATATACTGCGGTCACCAGGTCCTGACGGGTCATACACGTGACCCGGTTCGCCATGCGTGTGTTGTTAATTTGTAATGCTAAATAATAAATAATTAGACGGTGTTTCCCCTTTTCCACATATTATAATATGTTCATTTAAATCGTGTTTTCGTATAATTCTAAACTCTTTGCAACACATAGGTCATATTTAGATTCATTGATCGTTGCAGTAGTGAGTAGACAAACGATTAGCATATTGGATATTTCGGAGAGAGTTAATCCACATATAATGACTATATATATATATCTATACAGTCAATTATATTCAAAAATTGTTGGGAATAAAAATGAAAATTAGTTATCTATATATATATATATAATGAGAATTTTGAGTTATCTAGTTATAAACTTCAAACTTATAACTGTAAAATAAGGAATCATAAGTATAGTACTTACAATTTTCAAGCTAAATACGCTGATGGAACATATTATATTATATACGCGCACTTCACTTTCACTTTAATCCATCAACTACCAAGTTTATATACAGCCATATAATATATGGTGAAACTCTAATCTGAAGTAACTATAAAGTTACTTTCAATATAGTCTTCCTGCATATATATATAGTTATTTAATATGTTTGTGTAAACAACTATAGGTACTATTATCAGCTGAACGATTATTATAATTTTTTTTCATTCCCTATGATAGTTTATTATTATGTATAATTTTTTATATACGAAAATATAAAAATTTGCTAATTTGCTAATAATTTTATCAATTTCTTTAATGTAAAATTTTAAGAATGATATTAAACAATTCTGCAATTCTTTATTCGTTATACGTATTATATATACAGCTATTATTATCAGTATTGGAAATGTATTTTAAAAATAATTCACTATAGACAGTAAAAAATGACGCGTTAGTATATTCTTATATTGGCGCAATATAAGTATCAGCATTTTGTTTCATGAAAGTCGTAGAATTGATTATATACATCTTGTTTATAGCTCTTTTTATTTGCATTTACACAATTGTATAATATGTATACTACTGAAGGTATAGGTATTTGAAAACTCGACGGACAACGTAATATTTCATACTTTTTTTCGTATAATATTCTAATGAAATGCAAACGGTGTTTTTGAAGTTAACTGCGCATATATATGTGTACGGTATATATTTATATTGTATATTATATGTAAAACTAAGTTTCATATTACATTGGACAATCACAACCATATAGCTGTACGTGATCCAATGTGCGATCAGACGTCAATAATAATATAACGGGCATGTAATATCCCCCAAGTACATAGCGCGGAATCCCGTTAGGACTTCAAATGCTGCACACTTCCTTCGCGGTTTACGGTGGTGTCCGTTTAATAATAAATGGACGCATTATTATAATATGCGCGTCACAGAGCATTCCTCCATGCTCGGCGGTTATAAAATATCGAACGATTTTTTTTCTATTAAAATATGTTTTGAAAAAAATATATATACATTTGTAGGTATAGTTATCATATATTCACATTGCTCGCAACACAATAATTAAGATAAGATAACACCTTAGCGTATAGCGTTCACGCACGTTTTATGTAATTATTCTAACTTGCTTATTAATATACGATACTTTTGGCCCACGTGTATAGGTATTATAATTGTATAATACTATAATGTAGGTACATATATTTCTTAATCGTACTTGCAGTATAAAAAATACTCGTCGAATCTAAAATAATTGTGTTTTGTCTAATCCATACAGCAAACCTGTGAAACGTTTATAAAATATGTTTCATACGGAAATATATTGTATTAACGAAACGTATAATATTCGCACAAGAATACGACTATCGGACTATATATTATTACTTTACGTTAACTATATTGCGTGTCTGTCAAAAAATGTTTGTTTACATGGTCTATGTAAAATCAAAATACGTGAAATAAACTTATAGAAGCTTATAGATATCTATATAGATGCTTGCAAGTTGCAATCATTGATACTTGATAATAATATAACAAATATCTAATATATTATTATTCATTTGTTTTTCTGTCAATACAATGCGACGTTCTGGAATGTGCATCGTCCATGGGTCTTAATGATATAGATTTCTATTATGTATATTACGGTCGCAGAGTCTAAAATGTCTACATTTTCGTCCTAAACTCCATTTAAAAAAGGCACATTTCAAATATATAAAAATACATTTTAATATATAACATATAATACACTACTAGTATAGTACCTAGTGTTTATATTTACACACACTTTCAAATTTCGTACTACACAAAGTGTTGTGTCTTAGTATACATAATTTTAGGTCCTGTGTATTTGTATTTATATTCACAAAACATAAAGACATCGATATATTAGTCACGACTAAAAATAAAAATCAATAACTCATTATACACGCAACGGGGGGTCAACGACGATGACGACGACAAGATTACATCACATCGAAGGGACGAACTAACCCCTTTCATAATATGCAGGGGTTGACGTGAGTCACACTCGATTATGCAAATCCAACCGACTGTCTTTTTTCTGTTTGTCTGTGTCGTAAAACGGCTTTAAAAGTTTCACGCGATACTTTAGCTGTAAAATTGCAAGTTGAACATGGATGATATTTTACGTATGCTAAAACCGAAAATGGCCCAATCATTTAATGAGAAAATTATGAAAAACAGTGAAAAGAATAAATTATAATGGTTTTTCAAATATCATAATATGATTTACTTGTCAATGCTTTCTAATATAAAATACCTACTGAACCGAAGCAATAGGACCTAACGCTAATGCGCTCCTGAAAATGCAATAACCTTTGTTACTCATCAACTTGTTCTTTATTAGTACAATGTCGTAAGGGTATATCTATTGGTTATTATCTAGTATATACCTAGAACAAAAATCAAAAATAACGTTTCTATAGTTATAATATATTGTACCGACTTATCTATACACTGTAATTAAATACACACGTGCGATGGCAAAACTGAGGTATATTAAAAATAAATATTTATTCGGAATTTTAATTTTTGCTCCCCCTTCCTTGGTTGCGCTCCTGACCAGTCTCATCAAGATCTTCCTTAGTAACACCAGGAATCCGCGGACTAAGAAGGAATCTTTGTACAAACCTGTTAGTTTTCCATTCAGAATTCCCACCAAGGGCTCTTCATAGTCAGAAAAAGAAATCCTAGTTGAATCCTATTAGTAGGATCCCATTCAAGATTCCCATCAAGGAGTCTATTGTCAAAAAGGTAAATCCTAAGACAATCCTATTAATAAAATATAAGAAATAACATTATCAGATTTCATTATTAAAATATTAGAAAATAAAAAATATTATTATGACGTAATATTATATTGAATAAAAACTAAAAAGTAAGAAGTATTTTTAACTTTTTACACAATAAAACTTAATCTTATAGTCTTAGGATTCTGTCAGGATTCCCTAATGTACCGAAAAGGAATCGTATACTTTCCTTGAGGAATCCGGGTGCTACTGTTTTGATAGTCTAATAAACAATTTTTAAAAGTCCTACAAATATTAATATATTATATATATTTTTTTCAATTGTTTAAAATACTATAAAAAAAATTTCGGGAGGGATCTATGAACCCATGAACCCATTACCCCAGATATGTGCCTGACGACAGGCTTGCACCGGGACGAGGTCTCTAAAGTGTCCTGTTTGTAGTTATTGTTTTATTTCTATAAACATTTACAACCCGTTTTAGGTACTATAGTTTATTACTAGTATTTGAATACCGACTCTTATGTGTAACGAGCCAATTTCGTAATGTTCTTGGGAGTGCTAAACTTTTTTTTTTCTACAATATTTGTTCATAAATTCTCCGAGATAGATAATAGTAGTTTATGAGGAGGAATAGACTTTCTGAAGTCCTTCCTACTCCCTATAGCCACACATATTCTTACGATAAGCGCACATGGTCAAACCTACGCTCCGTTTTATTTCAAATTCCACCGACAATATCACACCGACAAATTTGAACTGTACGACACTGCAAAGTAGAATATTATATATGCTTACACATATTATGTTCCTATACAATATTTCACTCTGGTGTACCATTTTCCTGGGTCGACGGTAATATTCTCAGCTTGTTCATTGCAGATGATGAGAAGGTATAGCTGTGCCCGGTGTGTATATTAGGACCACCTCGGTGCACGATCGTTGTCGTCGGATAAACACGGACATGTGGAAAAACACACGCAATATCCACCGTTGCGTGGTATTCGGAACGAGCGCGATAAGGCGCTGGCGATTGCGGTGCAACGGACGTGAAGGAGTAGAAACTGAATGGGAAAAACGAGAAAATCGCGCGGGACCGTGTACCGTTGCACCGCTCTCCACGTACATTATATTATATGTACCTGTGTGTATACAAACACCGACCCACATATGACCACAAACGAGTCACACCCGTTTAACTGTACTTTACATGTGCTCGCGTTGTCGTAATTATTGGGTTTGTTGTTGTGTCTTTCATTCTTTTTTTCTCTATTATTTTTTTTTTATTATAAGGAAAGCTTTTGTCTTTTCGTTTTACCATCTTTTTCAATAGATTTTCATTGTTCTTTTGCACGGATTAAATCGGCGGGGCCGATGTAATAACAGGTCGACCGACCGACCGATGATGATGGGCGTGCGCATCACGGTGTGTCTACGCGACAAGGTAGAGGTACTGCAGGCGATCCGCAGGATTGTGTTGTTTTGCGCGGACAATCGCGAGCGCAGCGGAAGATCATGACAATGTCACGTCGTCGGAGTCCTGGCGATTAACGGACAATGTCTTATATGTGATATATAAAACGCCAACTCTAATGTTTTTTCGTGGAAGAGAAAACATTACGCTTTTTATTTAATTCTGCAGACCGTTTTTCGACCCGGCGCGCCGTATGGGTATTTTCTTTTCCGTTTTTCTCGCCATCGGGCCGTATAATTCACGAATATATTCGTTTTCCGTTCGTCCGTATTTCGCCTGGAACAAAAACCGTGTTGTCGTTTGTTCGTTATCGCTTGACGTTTCCCGCGCTGTCTGTCGTTTTATCATCCCGAACTCCCGAAATCGGCTTTCGCGACCTTGCCAACGTTTTTTGCCCAACATTTCTTTGTCTACAAATCGTCCCTGTTCGTTCCAAATATGTGTCCAGATACAGCGCCGCCCGTTATCTGAATAGTTTGAACACGATAAATGTCGATCCCTTCATCATCTTGATTAGGTAGCTTAGTGGCTTAGACCGTCGTAGGCACTTATAGATAGATTAAACGAACTTTCAATACGAGTACATCAATTTGAATCTAACTCAGCTTATTAGATTTTTTGCGATTTTTTTTACCACCAATTTTTCACCAATCGTGATAAATTTACTTATTGTTGCAACTTTTATTTAGTATTTATTACATTTTTTCCGTTCATTTGAACTACGTATTATACCAAGTACCTATTAGAGTATCTTTTACTTTACGTTGTATGCTATATATTCCTTATTTTTATTATACAATAAATATAAATTCATTACATGATTAGGTAATCATTAGTTATAATTATTTATATGAATTGAATGTCGCAAGGAATTCATTATCGGAACTTTTAGCTCTAGGTTTGCTGTTTATTATAGATCAGAAGGAGATAAATACGGGAGTTGCCTAATTGGATCCCATTTGGCCCTATAGTTCCCGTTTAGAAATGAGTCTATTACTGATGTGAGTCAAATTGGTTTCCTGGAAATCGGTCTATTTGAAGCTTCTCTATTCTATTGACTAAATTGGTCCCCACGGGTAGGTACATTTATGTTTGTACATATATAGATGTGATCAGAGTAAATGTTCCATGTATATATTAAAACACATTTCAATAATTTACGAACTTAACATACTTAACATACTATAATGCACGTTAAAAAAATTTCCGTTCATTTTGTGAAAATAATTTAAGAAATAAGAAAATTATACTTAAAAATGTACATTATTCTTTATTTATTTATTATTTAAACTTTAATGATGAATAGAGATTACTAGAAGAATTCGGTAAATAAAAAGAAGTTTAATGTAGGGGAAAAACTATTAAAAAGAGAGACGAGAGTATGGGATGATTGTATTATTGAAAAGAGATTAATATAGTTAAAAATAATAATGTGGCAAATATTTATCAATCACATATTTTTACGAAAGTCAAAATGTCATCCATTTTTTTTTTTTTATTGAATTTCTTGCCGATGTTTTATTTTTATTTAATTAGCTGATAAACATTTTTTTAAACTATTAATTATTAATATATTCTAGCTATGCATATAGTTTAATATATTATCTTCTAAGTAGAAAACCAATAAAAAAATAAAAATTATTTTTAAATAATTAAATTTAAAAGAAAAAGAAAAAGCGTACAGCTGACGTTTATGTTCAAATATAGTGATGTAAAAAAAAATATTAACGATAACTAACTATTGTCGCAATTCAAACAATAACACTTTGGTATTTCTCGTGGAGTGTACATATTTTAATATTTACAATACATCTAAACTCTGTTATACGAGCGCGATAATACATCTCCATTACCTATGTCTGTGTGGCCATATCTTTGTGTGTGCACTGTGCATATTATAGGTGCTGTATAACTGATATACGCGCGATGGTTGTTGATTAGTTTAATGAACGTTTAGTGTCGAGTTGTTTAAAAGTCAGCTGTTTTCAGACGTTTTAATATGCGTACAGCGTGTAATATTTGTATGGTATTCATAAATGAACGCGATTCACGTTATAAAGTATATTAAAAAATCGTATGCAAATAGTTTAATAACCGGTACCTAGATAATAATAAAAATGTTTTCACGTACAGGTATATATGAACTGTTATCAAAACTTTAAATCATTAAAATTGAGTTCTATAAACTTTTTATAACATTGGATAACAACACTAATTCTTGAAACTAAATTGCGAAAACATAGTATACCGTAGTTAAAATTCTATAAATATGATTAAAATAAAAAATGTTAAGGAATGCATTTAATACATATAATATAGTCATTATGAAAATACCGTTGCATATTCATATATAAATCCTATATTTACAGTAAAAGCCACTAAGAGGTTTGTTTATATTATATATCAGTACATTTGTTGACATTATATCATCTAGATTTTATAAAAAATCTATATTTTTCGAATGTTTGCAAAATACAATATATTTTTACGAAATTAACTACATATATTACTAGTGAATATGTAAAAAAAAAATTGGGGTTCGTATATTGTACTGTCCTCCTAAATAACAAGTGCAGACATAACTCTAGAGTCGTCAAAAATGAGATTATATTATTATTATTTACATTCAGGGATGAACAAAATTGTATTTAAATACAAAATACATCAATGTCCAATGAATAAATATAAAATACAAAATACATTTGAACAAAAACATACATTTTTTTTTAATTAAAATAAAATAAAAATGTTATACTTACTCGTTAATTAATAAAATATTATATAATTGTTATAAGCTAATAGGATTAAAATTATAAATGTAATATTAATTAGTACATACTTAATACTAAATAATAATATAGTGATCTCATATTTTATTGTTTCATAATGAGTATAATATGTATTTATTAATGTACAAAACAAATTGTATAATGAACGATCTTTAACATATTTTAAATATTTATATTATAAATAATAAATATAAAAATTAATATGAACTCTTGTTTTTATATGTATGTAAAAATAAAAATAACTGAAAATAAAATAAGAAATATCAAATATGTAATATAGTAATATGCGGTTAATTATAAATATAATTTATATTCTATATGACTATGCAGTTATTTAATATTTTTTTGATTTCATTATATTGATTGAGACATTTTCATATAAATATATAATAAGTAATATTTTAATCTTTTAGTTTAATTACATTAAAATTATTCAAATAATTTCCTAATTTACTGAATTATTTGTTTATTTTGTGATTCCCCTTTGTTAAATATTATACAGTTATACATATTATTATATCAAAAAAATCGATTATCATGTTGCATAAATCATCATCAAAAAGTAAACTAAAGAAAAAAAAAAACAGAAAACAGTCAAATTAAATAATAATGGTGGTAGTAACAAATTAAGAATTTTTGACAAAAAGTATGTATTATACAAATACTACATATTTTTGTATATAAATTTTATATAAAACAAAAAATACATCGAGTAAAAAAAGTATCTAAATATATGTAGTGGCAGGGGGTTTTACCATACCCTAGGTATATTTAGGATAATATTTAGTGGTATCTTATAAAACATTTAAAAACTTCCATTAGATTGATTACAGGGATATTAGATACGTAGAAATAATTATTTCGTAAAAATTATTTTATTCGTTCGACGCATTATATTATTAGCTAAATTTCTGACAAAAATTTAAAAAAATCTGAGTTTAAATTATGTATTTTCGAAAAAAAATAACAATCATAATTATGTTTTTATGAAGGCCGGTAGATACGTAATTGAATATAAGAAACAACATTTAAAAAAAAAAAAGTAATTCTAGATACAAAATATTTGATATAACAATTGTATTTCAAATACTACCCATCCTTGTCTATATATATTATACTCGATATTATAATAATATAATTGATTAATAATTTGAACAATGCGTCCATTTTTATCACTTTCGTAGTGGTGTATTTAGGATTTTCGTTGCCCTAGGTGTACATGTGTATTTGCTGTGCCCCCGATATTATGATCAAAAAAGAAGAAAAAAGTAATTCAATAAATTTACATCCTTCTCCAAATTATACCTACTATTTATAATATATTGTTACATATACCCATTTATTACACTGTATTTACTATAATTTTAATTTTAATATTATTCATGCAGCATTACGATATCAAAATTTCCCCTTAGCCCTCTAACTATGCTACTGAATATTGCTCTTTAAAAATATTTATCTCTAATACTGCGATCCGGTCATATCGTGTTGTGTTTTAGTACCTCAAAAGTCAAAATTCAATTAAAAAAAATCGTTTACTCTGTAATATATGTGTATAATGAGATATGTACCAAAAAGAGAAAAAATGTATTTTTCCCAACAATTATTGACTATTAAATTGTAATTACTGCACTTGCCACTATATAGCGCCTGGGAATGCAGTATTATACGCCGTACGTGCATAATATTATCTGGAATGTATAATTTCTTATGAAAGAATACTTTGTTCACTATATATAAAGCAGACCTTAGAGTGAACTATTTCAAATGAACTAATTCAAACCAACTAAGTGCAAAAACGTTAAATTTTTATTTGAATCGCAACTATATTTGAATTTAGGTAATGTTTTAAACGAATTATTGAACTTAATTTCAGTAGTTCGTTTTGCATAAAATGTTAAATAATGTTAACAATAATAAAAATAATCTTACTCGTAATATTATTTTTTTAAAACTTTATTTGATGAAAGTATAAAAGAGCATTTCAATTAAGTGCATATGGTCAATGATAATAATGGATTTCTTCTTCTTCTTCTCGTTCGCCCTCCCAATTATTGTTTGAGGTCGGCCACCACCCTATAGTCTCCTACACTCCCACTTAACTCTATCTCCCGCATCTTATTCATTTACTCTCACCTTCCTCACATCACTGGACATGAAAAATTGACAGCAAAGACTAAAAAAAAAAAAAAAAAATTCAATAATAATTAAAACATTTTTGAAACGTGAACTTCATAATGACCATATTATCTTTACAATTCGAACGAAACGAGTTTATTAAAAAACTGAATTTATTCGCGAACTCGGTTTATTATTAGTTAAAATTAGTTTATATTTGAAATGAATACTTTCCGAGGTCTGCTATAGATGGAACGCGACACTATTCTCGTTAACGTTTCCTCGGCGTCTATACGGGGTACACCCCGTTCTCGGTCGCCGCGCGCGCGTACACGGGTCGGCGGCAATCGGTATATTATACGCGCATTTTACCTATTACCTATATACTATATTACGTATGCACATATTATAATACGTATATAATTATTTATTATTTTTTGACGCCAGTAGAGAGCGGTTCCCAAAGGTATAATAAATGTATAATAATATTATAAGTGCCTATACTATATATACGATATCGTAGGGGAAAAAAATTCCAATTAAACCCGTCGCCGCCGAACACGCGGATTTGTGTGCAGGCTCGCCCAACCACCCGGCCGACGACGACGGGTAGGAAATATTATCATAATAATATGCAAACCGTGTAATTATCGTCATCGAAATGCTTGGGATGCCATTTATACATGCACGCGTAATATACAATACTAATATAATATATAAATATACGCGTATATAATTATAAAGTCGCATCGTTATAATTATAAGTACATCGTTCGGATGGATATTGTCGGCGGCAGCAGTAATAATAATATGATCATAAAAGGTGAAATTAATGCCGTCGTCGACTGTAATATCGTAGTAGAACGTTATAAAATAATACATGTAGTGTATGGGTCGCCCTCGCGCGGGTCAGGTTTAATAATCACTTTGGCGGTGTATCGATGATGGATATATCGTACATAACAATATCCGTATACTATATGCGCTATACCAGTGATTCCCAACTGGTGTTCCGCGGAACCCAAAGGTTCCGTGAGAAATTTTGGAAAATATAAATCGATTAATAATATTTATGGTTTAAATTATGATTCAAACATAGGGTAGCTTCTCTTCTTGCTAGAACGTTTCCTTATCTTATGACAAAATATTTGTTATATAACTTACTATAAACTTACTTGAATCCAACTTTCAGGGATAACTCCAAATTTAAGAACAGTTATGAAGAAAACTATATGGAAAGATTCTAATCTTAACATTAAAATGTATTTTAAAGATAATGAGAAATATACATTGATTCTTAGCTCTGATTTATGCATTAATAATATTGTAATAATAATGATAAACAAAATAAAACTCTAAAAATCGTCCTTGCTGTTGTTTTTTTTATAAAATAAGTTTATGAAAAAATAATGGGGGTTCCACAAAATTTTCAAGTTCCTACAAAGATTCCGTGAGTAAAAGAAGTTGGGAATCACTGCGCTACACTATATATGCTGCATCGTATATAGGATATCATTTTTTTTATTTATTTTTTTTTTTTTTATATAAACGAGTTATGATAACGAAACGGTAAAGAACTCGCGCCGGCGGTAATCAGTATAGGATACACATTACACATATACCTACGAGATAGTGTACGATGCATATCACAATATTTATCATCCGCGTACACGCCGACGTTAATTTTTTTCGTTTTTTTTTTTCTTACCATTACATTATTTCTTTCCCGTCCGGACGTCACACTCTTCCTTTTTACATATTGTCATTATTGTCATTATTATTATTATTATTATTATTATTTTTCCATTCCGTTGTCGTTGACCGGTGCGCTTTTAGCCGTGTACAACATAACGGGTTATGTTCCCCTGTCGACCGTGGACGCGGCGACTAGTGTGCATATAATATGTATTATAATGTATATAATATAATATACGGCGGCATCATGAGATTACACTGCGTTTTCCTCGACGTCGTATCGTGTGTATATATTGATGTTTTATTTGAATATAATAATAATAGTGTACAAGTAGTATTATTCCGACTTGCGGCTTATCCTGCCCGTGTTCAACACACACACACACACACACACACACACTGGCACGTTAATGATAGGCGCGAGGAGATTATCGAGAACACGTTTGGGATGTGCGTGCGTGTGTGTGTGTGTGTGTGTTTGTGTGTGTGTTTTTCGACGTGAAAATACTATATTATAATAATAATCGTTATGCGATCGGAGGTGGTTGGGTTTGATGACGACTCTATAGTGTAATGTTATAATGTACGAGAAAATCACGCGAGGCTAAACTATACTCGTAAAATGTAGAATTTAGTGTGTCCATTTCAACCCTGCAGGTCGGAGTTATAACGTATTATATTATATATAGTGTAATATAATACAATATATATATAATATATAATATAATACGTCTATATGGGTACAAACGACGGCGGCAACGTAATCTTATCGGATTTTAGAACCGCCGCGGTCGAAGTGGATAAAAAAAAATGTTAATAAAATATCATTTTTTTTACGTACCGACACTACGGTGTGTGCGCTATACGCATATAGGTACAAAGATCTGAAGAGTATTTGATAATATGCTTAAATGTTTGTTTTTAATTTTATACAAACGTAACGATCGTTGAAACGCAAATAAATCAAGTTATAAAGTAGATAACACTATATATACCATATGAGAATAATTTGAGATGAGATTGAACATATGTAGGTACAAAACTATATACAAAATATATATTGTGTGTTTACCCATACGGAAATCGTTTTCTAGTGAGTACAAAATAACCTTCCTAATGTAAATTGTACACGTCATTTTTTTAGTTTTGAGTAAGTATAAGAACATTATAGGTATTATAATATTAGCACCCGGCGAGAACTTTGGATTTTTCGTGATATACTCGTACAAGTAAATAGTTATTATAGTCTTTACAATAATTGTTTTCATATAAAAATCACTAGTTATGGTGGCATCTTTTACACTATGTCCTCCAATAAGTATACCTAATTGGTTCGATTATGGTAATAATTAACTTGATTTTGTCATAAGGTGGTTCCATTTGGTAATTTTCTGAGGAGTATATATAGGCAATTAATCGTATATGATATGGAATACGGTTTGTTAGTGTTTGAGAAGTTAGTATATGCTTGAGCTCCTGCATTATTCCTCCGCCACTATTATTCTCGTAACTTACAAGCACAAGTTGGTAGAGTAAAATAAAATAGGAAATTTGATTTATTATTGTGTTGAAAACAGCTATTGGACTGCAAAGATTTTGAGAGCACTCAAATCTAAGATTCCTTGCTTTTCCTAAACTTTCTAATTTAGATTAATCGATGCGATTTTTAAAATGTAAATTTACCCAAAGTCATGGTTAATCAAGATGTATTTATTTTAAACATTTATGATTTATCATCATAAACAAATTAATTTTTCTAATATCTAATCCTTAACCCAAAAATATTAGTTTAAAAATATATCAGTTATAACTATATAGTATATAGTCATGTATAATGTATATTGTTATACTTTGATATCAGCTGATATCAGTCTGGTTGTTAACGTGCGTAAATTACAGTATATCTACACTCAGAAACTATGGGTGCAATTATATATTTTTATTTAATTGTTTTAAATAGTTTAATTTAACATAGGTATTTTAAATATAATTTGACATTAATGATATATACGAGTATATATATACTTATATTATATTAAATTTATTAATCATTTTCCATACACATTATGTAGTATACTAAATATTCCAATTTATTTTATTTTTTTGATCATTAAATATGCAAATCAAACTTCATTTAGTTTACCAAATCGAAAATATATTATATTTATTTATATGTAGTCTTGGTAATCTTATTTAATTTTTTCATCTAGAATCTACATAATATATATACGAGATTATAATTACTCGTTGCTGTACTGACATTATATTATATTAATATTTATTACATTTTTTGTTGTCCTCGATTTTAATAATCTAATTATTGTACTTTATAGATATTTAAACCACCACTATGACGATTATTATATTATTATTTTCGAATAAACGACATACCTGTTTACAACATAATCTATGTATGTTTTGCGTATTACACAGATAAATTTGGAATGTTTAAAATACTTGAATATTTTATGTACAATTTCATAATTGTTAAATATACTGAAACAAATATTAAGTATTGTATTAAATATTATATACTTAGAAATACGCTAAAATAATTACTTATAAATTATAATACACCAATTCAGTTCAGTCAATTTTATTGGAAAAATGTTAATAAAAATTATACATGTACATAAAAACATACTATTCAATATTGAATATATTGATAGGTATTATAGTATATGTGGTTACAAAAAATTACGTATTAGTCACAATTTGTGACATTTTTTTAAAGAAAATTTTTGAACTTGTGGTGATCTAATAGTTTATAAGTATATATTATTGTAAATAATATACAGTTCTATTTTTTTGAAGTTGGTTAATTTATCCAATATTCAAATTATTTATGATGACATACAATTAAGTTTAAATACAATAGTATACGAGTAGAGTAGATGTACCTATATTTTTTTAATTGCGCATTACCTCCATACCATCAAAACATAATTATTCATTTTCTTTTAATACTAATTATTCAAATACATTTATTTACACATTAATTGACTGCATTATGATATAATCTTCGTGTTTTAAATTAATCTACTACACATTGATTAGCCAAAAGAAATTTGTTTAATCATTACCTACATTCAAGTACATTACATAAAGTCCAACAAGAAAAAAAAAATAGATGTTTGATTTAATTTGTCCACCGAAAAATCCACCTATTTGAGGTGGTTATTTATTTGATGCATTCGTTGGTTTTTTTATTATTGTGGAATGTTCTTTGAAATTCAATAAATTTATTAACTGTGATTAAAATAATATTATAGTTTTGTGATTTGTGATCGAACGTAGTATGGATATAAGTGCAACTAAGGGGGAGGTTTGGGGCTTAGCCCCATCCCCCGCAAAAAATAAAATTGTTTTATAATTGATATCAAAATAATTAAGTTAAAATTTTCTTTTGTCTCTTATGATTGATTTTTGTTTTATGCTTTTAAGGAAGTAATTAAACAAAAAAATTGATGATTTTTGGTTTTTTTTTATAGTTTTTTTAGACTATATTATGGGAAGTCCACCAATATTTTAGAGTTTGTTGTGCCACTGAGTATGTACACATAAAAATTGAAATTATACCGTTTTTATATTCCTCATTAAATGTGCAATCATGATATCGATTTTTATCGATTAATTGAAGAGCACGAGGAATTTGCAAATATTTAGCGTGAACATAATAAATATATATTCATTCATACCATAAATAAAAAAAATCTCTTGTACTTTTATGGCACATAATCAAAACCATCCCAAAGAAAGATTTTTGGGGAGGTGAAAATGTAAAAAAATTATATAATATACTTCACTTTACATAAAAAAAAAAAAATTAATCGACTTTTTTCCCATTTTGCCGACTACAACCCTAATAATTTATAGTTTGCAGACTTAAAATTCCAAAATACTTCATAAACGTGATTAATAAACAAAAAAAAAAATAAAAAAAGGGGACATCGACTTTTTTCTACTATTTGCCGACTGAACTTAAATTTGCCATTTGAACTTAATTTTGCCGACTGCTTTCCGAGATGGGGGGGTGATGATACACCCCCACACGCCCTCCACTATCGGGACGGCCCTGCTCATAATATAAGATATAGTATTAGTCGTTACTCGTTACATAATACATACTTATATATACCTACCTGAACATGTCCCTTATAATAATTTATATTGTTTACATAGGCATAAATTTATACACTCTGCAGCGTCTAAAATTTCTTAAACTGCCTTTATTTGTACCTCAAGTTCATATTTATTTATAAAAAACTGACTAAAAATCGCGATATCAAATTATTTCACAAATTAATCGGCACATTCCAAAATGTCGCGTTAAGCTTGTAGAATTCTATACGTGTACCTACTGCACATATAACTGTATAGACTGTAGTCCCTTATTATTATCATATTATTACGATGATATATACACGCGTATAATAATAATACTCATCGTCGGTTTATTCGTCGTCATAATATTGTATATACTATACAGGAATGGAAACCCGGGAGATTCGAACGCCTGTAATTTATCACACGTCGTTTGAAACTAACGCGCGCGCTCGCGTATACTTAAAAAAACCAGTGTTACTCTAGGTCAAGGTCGTTGACCATTATTAACCCGATATGTGTGAGAACCGCCTTTGTCATAATACCGCGAGCCCGGGCGTAATGCGACTTTAATTTTTCCGACTTTATATACCTGGTATATATATATATATATATGTATGTATATATATATATGTATGTATATTACATTTTACATACGTGTATAACACCTTAGCAGTCATGAGCTGTATAATATGATATGTATAATAAACACGTCTCCGCGGGATCCGAAGTCGTAGACTGCGCGTTAAAATTTCTATGCGTACTCGTATATTATATATTTAGGCAGGCGAAACGCGGTCGTATATTGGAAACGTAAAATAATATAATATTATAAACAGTATACGTATATATATATATACTTAGCTGTAGACACATTACTGCATAAAAAAAATATATATATTTATATATATGTGTGTATGGTATAATATTATAATATATAATATACCTACTCGGTTATCGGAGGAGTTACCTTAACGGGGCACATCAATTAGACACGATTGCGCCATCGCGCCAGCAGAAAGAGAATGAAATCGGAATAATAATAAAAAGAAAAAAAACACACACACACACCGACCGACCGACCGACCGACCGATTACACCTCCCCCCGGACGGCTGTGGGCGACGCATATGTTTTTTTTTTTTTTAATATAGTGAGTAGGCTCGGGGGACTTAGGAAAGTACTCGTAATAATTGCGTTTACAATCCCATAGGCCGCTCTGCAGCCACACCGCCACGTGCGTTCAGCCCATGGACTCGAGCACAAACGTTATTAATGGTGTTCCTCAAAATAAGATCAATTTTGTAATATTTTTTTTGTATATATATGTACACATAGAATTGAAAGTATATGTAGGTATAATCTCGGTAGATATACGTATAAAAAAAATAAAACTAAAAACGATTTCTCCCGTGATTTACAATAGGTTACATTTTCTGAATCGAATAAACTCTATATCTGAAACCAATATATGTATCGATTAGATCGGCAATTTTTTCAAGAAATACCAGAGTTTAACTACAGGCACGCATGTCGAAAATATAGGTAGCCATTTAAAATATATATATATATATATATATATATAAAACCTAAAAAAAACAACGATAAAATATAGTAAAAAGATATTCATAGAGAAAATTAGGTGAGCACGATAAAATAATCACCCTAACTGCATACACATAGGTATATATTTTAAATAGTCATTATTATTATTATTTTAAGCATTATATTTAGACAACTACTTGAAAATATGCTGACAAAGGAAAAAGAAGAACGAGTCTGCTATAAGACAAGAAAGGACGATAAAAATAATGTGACGAACGTAACAAATCAATTTCGTGTGAGTGGATAGAAGGCAGTCAAAGAGGTGGAATTAAAAAGTTATCGGAAGGAATGGAACGAAAGGAGAAGATTGTGACCAAAACAAAAGCGGGAGAAAGAAATTATTATACTTGTATTATGTCTACATAGTATATGTATAGACAAATTGGGAATATTTATTGTGAATAATTATTGTGTAATGTAATCGTAAATCAGAACATTTAAATAATCAATTATAATTTATCGTATAAAAACTGTTCATATATTTTAATTCTACGAACAAACTAATTCTATGTTTTTGTAGTATTGTACTTGAGACTTTTAGTCCGATAAAATTCGCTATATAGTGTCAAGGACTTTATAGAGGTTGATAAACTTGTGTTCGTATCATATATTATATTATTATAATAGTTTCATTGGAATCCATATTGTCAATATTGGCTTATAAAACCAACATATTATTATATAGTGAAATATTTCCCATTGTCTGCAGACCTACACTCCGTAGGCCTTTGTAGCCGAACCCTTTTATTTTATTATCAATCAATTATGGTGATCGGATATGCGATAATATCCGACTCACTGCATTCGCAGCAGCAGCAGCAGCAACAGCAGCGAGTAAACATAAAATTATGCATACAGATATCTAAATATATATATATATTTGTGCATGGAGAGCCAAATGTGTGGCAATACGAGTAGTTCTGTTCGAGGTATATAGTATTTTTTTTTCCTATATTATTCGTACAATAAATAACGTTCAGACAGCAACGAGCTTGTACAAAACAAACGAGAAATAAATGTCAACATATGCGTTGCGCGAGTGTATGAATATTATGTTATGACCACGATTTCCTCTATACAATATACATAGAACCCTCCAAATGATTTTGGTATAAATATATTTATACATTAAACATACATGCTTGATTTTTTTATTTTTTTTTTGGAACCTACGCGGCTCTTCGAGCCACATTTGACCGTTTAAATATATATATATATATATATATATATTATTATTAAAAAAAAACAACTACAATGGGTCCACTTTCAAATATCCGTACAATTACGTTATTTTATTATTATTTATTTATTTATTTTTTTTTTTTACGAAATTTCCATTTATGCCTAACCTAATCTATAATACTTATATACAATATAAATGTACCTATATATTAAAAACTCGCGAACTCGTCAGCCATATCTGATCAGTTTCATTATTTCCAGAACGTTTCAGCACAGTGCCGCAATAAAAACGATTTTTTACGTAATTTGTCCGATATAATTATATTCCACATGCGAGTCCATATGAAACTGGAGTGCAGTGTAGTATTATATTCGGATGTAATTTTGTTTTTTTTTCACACGTGTAAAACAAGAATTATAGAACCCGCTGATTTCACGGTTTATGCCAACGGTTTTACGCGCAACAGTGCAATTGAATAGGTGTAATTTATTATAATTTTTTTTTTTTTTTTCTGCAACCACACTGAAACATGTTTATTACACGTTGTACCGCATGTCTGGATGAATAATAAAACAACTGTTTTCTAATTAATCTGCTATTTAAAATAACACTCTGGTTTTGATCGAACAAAACAGTAGTATCGGGCCAAGAATTATATGTCCAATATTTATACAATTATACATTTTCGTAGGTTTTTTCTCTTGTTTTCTAAATATATTGAGAATTTGTACATATTATTCTATGATGAATTACCTATTATATTTATTGAGTTTACTACCTTTAAATACGCACTGAAAGCTATTAAAAATAAGGCCCAACGCTCGTCGAAAGCCTCGTTAAGCTTTATCTTTCACTAATCCTGCGAGAAATCTAAGTAGTCATTATATAGGTACATTCTTGGTAATCCATCAGACACGACAGGTAGCGAATTAGAAGACCTACAAGTAGGTACTTACTACTGCAACCATGTCGTTGACTTGTGGGCAAACTATATATTACAACCTTTCGACCCGACAATGACAGTGGATCCGGAAGTTTGTTAGTTTTTTTTTTCATTAGGTAATGGATTGCCATTACCTAAATTGTCGAATAAAAAGTGTTCTCGAAAACTAATGATTGTGTATTATGTAAAAAAAACTTTCCGTAGAAGGCGTTTTACCTCGTTATTAGATAATATTATACATTATTACTACAGTATACATATATATGTACTTAACATTTGTTAAACATCGTATATTTATTGGTAGGTAGGGAAAAAAATCTTGCTGTAGTATAGTAGATAATAATGAATCTAGAACGTTTGTTCCCACCATTAATTGGTCCCCGAAAAATTAGACCATTTTGTCCTCAACCATAATTAATAACATTTTTAATAAAAAATAATTGCTTTTATTACAATTACTCATATTATGTTTTGTATTAAAAAAATTGTATATTATATTTAAAAAAAAAAAATCACATAATAGTATAATATTTAAAATAAGTAGGACATAAAAATATTAGAATTAAAATTCATTTTTTGTTTTATTATTTAATATGTTATTATTTGTTAAATTACTGCTATTATGATTACTAAGTACACTATTTGTGTAGGTTTGATTTAATTTTTAATTTTTTTTTGATTAAGGGACAGTTAAAATAGTATTATTTTTCAATTCAGTTAATTTAACCAAAAACTGGCAGGATGAAATGTTCACATATTATAATTTTAACCGGTGAACCAAATGTTCGAAAATTGATTTTATCTCTAGGGAACAAATAGCGAGGATAAATATATGTGTTTATCGATAATAATGTGTGAAATAATTTGTTTCAGGCTACTAGGAAGGCTGTAAAATGCGGATATTTATTCGTAGCGCCTGGGCGAGACTTCACCAATCCCATCAATCGAACCAAGGTAAATAATATTTTACTATTAATATTTTTTTATATTATTTTTATTTCGTCTATTTGGTTTTAATAATTTACCGAAAATAATTTAGATTATTGATTATTACTTATTATACGAATATATTTAGAAAATTCAAATCGAGCAAAAATATGGTTTTCTAAATAGACTAATTTAACGTATATCTATTTAATTAGATGCTTAAAACATGTTTATTTTTAAACATAAATATATTTTCAGTTTTATAAAATATTGTGGTGTCACGGTTGAACAGTGTTGGCCGGTATATATAGGTATTTAATTGTATTTAAACTGGTGGAAAACAGTAGGTATACACAGTTGGGAAAATGAACGAGTTCGTTTGTCCTATAATGAATATTGTTTTGCTCCATTAATCCCTCAGTAGCAGGTTTTTTACTCGATATGATTCTTCTTCAAATCGCAAAAACCAGTCAATCGGAAATAGTGAAAGTTCTCAATGTTGTTTTCACCTAAGGGATAGATAATATTATTTTGGTTTCTCTTTTTATTTTTTTATCAGAAAGTTCTTGACCATAATTACGTTTTGAATGGGATAAGAAGAAAACTATTACAACAGTTGGTCGTGGTCAGTGTGTATATATAATGGCCTACCATAATAATGCAGTAATGATCACAACTAGTTTTTTTTTTTTTTTTTTACTCTGAGATAATTTTGTTTATTATCATTTTTTCTCTATACTACACAGCATGCATACATTGTTCACGAATGTCGTGTGCAAGCTAGTAAAAATTAATGACTGTAACATAGAACATTATAAATGTAAGAATTTAAATACCAGAAAACTTTTCTTCGAGGTGTACTTTGATGTGTTTTTTTGTGTTTGTGTGGTTAGCGAAAATTGCCTATTGTTTTCGTAACATGTCATGCATACCTGTCTACCTGTATATTCATGCATCTTTATCATAGGCCGACTACCTTTTAGGTTATGTGTTACGTTGTAATAAAAAACCAACGCGCCCATATTATATCATATTATAAATTGCATAAAGTACCCACTGCAATCAAAAAAAGATTTATAAAAAACTATCTATAAGTTCATCGGATTCGCAATCAATTTTAATTGTACTTATAATATGAAAAACATTTGCGTGACAAATTTAGTACAAGTACATTC
The DNA here is from genome assembly GCA_025469235.1 of Pemphigus obesinymphae. Classification (NCBI taxonomy): domain Eukaryota; kingdom Metazoa; phylum Arthropoda; class Insecta; order Hemiptera; family Aphididae; genus Pemphigus; species Pemphigus obesinymphae. The sequence continues at coordinate 81,944 of JAIPRL010000136.1, forward strand.
ATTTTAACTATTTAAGTTGATTTTGTTAAGAAATTTTAGAAATTATTTTCCGTTGCGTGATTCGAACGCATATTACAACATTAAAATGTAAATAGTAATATTTTGCGACGATTCTTTTATGTTGATTAGTTGTACCTATAAATCGCATTATAAGTGTGGAGATGTTTTCGTATGAAATTGCCAAGAGAATAAATTAAGAAGAGCGAATTGTATTATTAGGTATTTATTATAATATTATAATATCTTCCAAAAAACACCGTGAACCGCTGGAAGCGTAGAAAGGAGCAGATATTATTATATGATTGCTTCCAAATACTGCGAAAAGTGTTTGCGGGCTCCTAAAAATCTATTACCCAATCTAACAAACGAAATGCATATATATATATATATATATATACGATTAATAATATGATTGTTTTAAATTCTATTAGTCCGTTAGTGCTGCCTGACGCCTGTAGAAGGTATATTATAGAAACATAAAAATGCTTTTCTCGAAATTAGAAACTACATATATATAGCTCCTAAAGTTCCATATAATTTATTTACACTATAAATTATTTATACTATTCGTAATGTATTTTATACCTACAGTATCAACAATTTCAGCTATATGATAATATACTATATTATAAACTATTCAGCTGTTTTCGTTATAAGCGCAACTATGGAGGGGGCTTTGGGGGCTTAGCTCTCCAAAAATAAAAATAAAATTGTTGTCTTATGATTGATATTTGTTTTACGTTTTTAGGAATTGATATTAAAATAAACCAGATACAAAATTGTTGTTTTATGATTGATTTTTGTTTTACGTTTTTTGGGGTCGATGACCTTTTTTATTTTTACTTATTTACGTTTTTTTAGACAATATTATAGGTAAAGCTCCCCCCCCAAGATTTTAGAGCTAGCTGCGCCACTGGTTCTCGTATAGATACAGACGATGGATACCACAAGTATATATTTTAATAATAATAATTGATATTAACTCTGTGTGTGTGTGTGTGTGTGTGTGTGTGTGTGTGTGTGTGTGTGTGTGTGTGTGTGTGTGTGTATATATATATATTATATAGGTACACGTGTACGCCGTCGCTAGAGGATATTTTTTTGATTTAATCGGTTGATATTTTTTCAATTTCAAAATACAACGTTTTGTGATCGATTATCTTTGAATCTTCCGAGTGCTGTTGGTACATCGTGCAGCATATCGTTTTTTTTTTATCTTTTTTTGTCGAAAATAGATTTGCGTAAAACATTTTATAGTGCGTGTACCATCTATACCTATACCTATCTACACATAATAGCGGAGGAAGACGCATGAAGAGTAAAAATATATATATAGTATATATTATTACGAAACCAGTCGCCGAGAGCGGCTGGTCGCAGTCAGGGGAGTTATCGGTAGTTTCAATGGGAGAAAATTGAATGCGTTTCGCCGAACAATTGCCGCCACTTATTTTTCGTTCGCGCCGCGTGTATATATACCGTACCTATATAATATGTACTCTTATTTTTTTATATATATATATATATAATATTCTCTCTACATATAATATAATTTCTCGTCTTATACACACTATACACATACATATATATATATATATATATACAATATATTGTATGTATATATTATATTATATAGGTAGTGGTCCTCGAGGAGAATATTCGCCGAGCCTCCTCCGTCGTCCTGTCATCGACGGCGTACGCGTCAAAGACACAACTACACTTGTCGTGTGTATTCGTACGACTCCCTCGGGCAATATTATAATATTATTATATAGGCACTATTATCATACATCCGCGTGCACACACACACATACATACATACATACATACATACATACATACATACATACATACATACATACATACATACATACATACATACATACATATATACATACACAAATACATAAATACACACGTATATATATTATGTGCCCCCCACCTTTCGGTGGCACACGAATCACCCACAACACGTCCGTCGTGAAAGAAAAGGTGCGCGTTCCATGCACGTCAACGCCGATCGTCAAAGACCAAACGCGCACACTCTGGGGTGCGTTCGAAAACTTAACTCCAGTTAACTCGAGTCAACTATTATAATCGATTTCGCGTCGTTCGAGAAAGCAGTGTTAACTCTATTGTTACCCAAAAGAAATCGCTGCGTTCTTTTAACTCTACTGATAATTATTCTTATCACATACAGATAACAAGTAATTTTCATTTGTATATTCCCGCCCATGACAAAAGATATATCGGTGGATGGCAGATGATAAGGAATCGAAGAGTGATAAAGATTCAAGTTCGAAAAAGTACTGCCAACTGTTACCAATAAAAATCCTATTCGTATTACCATATAATATTAGCAATATATTATGGTACCTATTGGCATTTAACCAATATTTTAACGAGTTATATAGGACATCAGTTTTTTTTTTTAATTTTTCGTATTCCTTACGTGTAATTACTCAAATTTTTATTATTATAAACAATAATATATGTGGAAGTTCTAGGGATATATTTTTAATTTTAAAAGTTAAAAAATAATGTCTTACTTTGGGAGTATGGCTCAAACCTAAGCGTAATGAAACAATACTCACTTTTAATAGTTTGTCTCCACGGGACACTCTAATGTGCTAATAAATTATATCAAATGACATCGTAATTCGTAAACCATAGATTCAATATTAGCACACAGAATATTCTGTGATTAGTATACAACTATATGTATACTGTTATCAGAGATATTATATAATAAATCAATATATACATTGACAATAAAATAAAGTACGAATTCCAATGCATAGAAAAGGATACAATGTATGATTTCTGTTTTCTGCTGATTTTATGTTTACCACATTCACATTTCATACATACTTAATATAAATTAATAATATTATTATTAGTAATAATATTAAATTTTCAGTCTTTTTCATCATGCAAGTGACAGTAGAGTTCAAAAACCAAGAACATGAAATTTTCATTCTTAATGAATTATATAATTATCCAAAATCAGGTGAAATAACATGATATTTATTGATATCTCTTCATTAAACTAGAAAATAAATCGAACCAATAAACATATAGGTATAACTTTATAATTTGTAAAAATTTTTACTCTTATTTTATTAGATGAAGTACAGTTAACTAAATACATATTAAATGTATTGAAAAATAAAGATCTTATCATTGTTTGAATATCAATTTATTTTGTGATTAAATCCTACTCTATTTTTATCTACTTTACCCAACTCACTACTCTACCATAACTCCGAATATTCGAACGCACCCCTGTAGAAAATAATAAAAATAAATTATCATTATTATCATTATATACAATTCTGATATTGTCAACGTGTATATACGTGTATAATATGATGTACGATATAATACTGCACTTGTCCGTCGTAGTTTTGCCCGGAGCAAGAACGGACAGACGGTACCTATCTAGTGATGATATACACACACACACACACACACACACACACACACACACACACACACACACATATATATATTATAGGATGGGTATACGCGTGTTCGTCACGTAATATTATTAACGGAATACGACCATAGAGTAGAAAAAAATTACGGCCAAAAAATAAGAAAAAGACAAACGCGACGATGGAAAAAAAAACACCAAACACGGACAGTGGCCGGAGTGGAAAAAGACGACGACGTGACTCAGGTCGCTAGTCAACCCGAACAAGCACGTAACAGATGATCCTTTTTTTCATATTTATAATCACGTATAATATATATATACAGTAGGGTACATAATATATAATATTATATTTTGTCGCTGATGAACTAGTCTGTTTTTTTTTTACATAGTGATCATATTTTAATAGCGTTTTTCGTCATTGGACAACATTAATATAATGTGTGTTAATAATAATATATATCTACACATTGCACTATTTCAGAGGTTAATACCCTGTAAAAATGTAAATGCACTGCGTATAGGTATAATTTTATTTTCACGTTTCAAATTGTATAAAACAAATATTATAGGTACCTACCTAGTTGTATATTATACCTACCGCACGTATATGGGCATAACTACATTACATCATTTTATAAGATAATTATTATAATTACTATTTTTAATCGAGTATTTTTTCTCAAATAATTTTCATATATAACATACGACGCGATTCGTAAAATGAGTTACGACGTTGAGTCGTGTTGTAATACACGCACGGTATTATTATTATTGTTATTATATATGGTCGGCAAATTTAAATAAGTACATTTAAACTCTCGCTTATGTAATAACAGTGAAGTGCGTTTTAAAGATAAAGCAAATCGTTTTCCGAAAATAAACGTTTATAATCGTATATACACGTGTATAGATTCATTAAAATAACGTGCCCAGAAATAGTCAGAGAACAATTTTGAATCTGTGCGTAAAACAATATCACGTAGGTACGTATTCTCGTATAATTTGTCGTTATTTCGGCGCACAGAGTAAAGCGTAAATTATTCGATGCTAGTTTACTAGCAACTATAGTGTAGGATGATCATATATACGTTTCACATTTGGAAGTGGGGTCCCATTTGTTGCTTATCTACCTTTTTGGTAACCGAATTATAAAAATTTAATTTTTGGGAGAAAATTGACGAATGACCTTTGATTTTTTTGATTATTTACCCATTTTTAAACCAATTTATAAAAATATTAAATATATTAAATATAAATTTTTTTTTTATTAATTAATAAATTTATTAATTTTTAAATTGATTAAAAATAGTAGAAAATCATTACGACCCACTTGTTTATTATTGTCCAGTTTTTAATTTTCAAAATATGGTGACCCTAAACTAGTGGGTTAGTACAGTATCTGTAAGTAAAAATGCATCGTCTAATTGAGTGTGCCATTAATGAGTATACTATTTTGCTTACGTGCTAGCTTGCTCGTGTATTTAAAACATTTAAACTTTTTGACAAACAAGCTGCAGCGTACTATTTTAGCAGTTATGAATAAAAACAGTATTATATAACTGGAAAACTAGTTGTTTTTTCAACTAGTAACTGCTATGGGTGACCATATTTTGAAAATTAAAAATGGGATAACAATAAAAAAAGTGAATTTCGTAATAATAAGCAAAAGATAAGACAAAAAGCGTCCCATTTAAAAATTGTCGGCACAACGAGACGCAATCCTCAAAATCGGGACAATACAGGAAAAAACGGGATGTATATGGTCACCCTATACTGTGGATCAGGAGTGGCCAAACTGCGGGTTATGTCTTACCGTGTAAGAAGCAAAACATTTTTACTAATATAAAAATGAAATATTTAAATATTAATATAAAATTATGTACCTATTTGAAAGTGTGATAATTTAAAATATAAATTAAAAAATTTTAACGTATTTATTGTATGCATTTTTCTACTCTTGGCTCTGACATATTTTTCATTACCTATATTTTGTGACTCGTGAATCTTTTCTCGCCGGCCACCCCTGCTATAGATACTAGAGTTATATACTAGCCACTAGTACTTGATTTTACTATTATTTGAATATCGTACATATAAACCTACTATTTTTATTATTTACTAGTAAAATAGCGGACTAGTTTAATGTTTCGCTAGCTGCTATAGATAGTAAACTATAGAGGATGCTACACACCTATTTTAGCGGTATTAAAATACGTTCACGCTCTATAACTACAACTTCTCTCTGTATAATCGCAGTCAAAATGTATACAAAATATGAAAGATGAGAATATTTACTATGCCGTAGCATAGAGTTTTTTTGGTTAAATTTTTTTTTTAATTTTAAAATTTTAAAATTTCACGGATTTTAGGCATTCAAAAAACATATCGAGAAAAACTACACGCACGAGCACAGTAAATATTCTAATCTTTCATATTTTGTATAAATTTTGATTCTGCGATTATATAGAGAAAAGTCGTAGTTATAGAGCGTGAACGTGGTTTTTAACAAATATCGTGACAACACAACAATAAAAAAAAAAAAAAATGGGGTACTGACATATGACTATTTTTAAATTACTTTTAAAATATAATTAAATATTTTTTAATTATTGGATTTTCATTTTTCTTAAAATTTTATAAAAATCGTCAATGCAAATAAAACCCCTTAAAAAACAGACGGGTGTGTAGTGTCCTCTTAAGTATTGGCGGTCGCGGCGTACTCGTCCACCTACCCATATCTCCACGGTCCACGCACCGACGAGAGAGCCTGCACCTCGCGTGTGTCAAACATCACGTATCGTCGTCACGGAAACGCATCCCGTTTGTTTTATCTCTTCTAATGTGACGTAATATAGCGACAACGCCCTTCATTGTATATAATATATTGTATGGTGCGTGCATGCGTGCGTATATATATATATATAATATATGTACACGGAGAGAGAGAGAGAGATTATCGGAAACGTATAAATTATTATAATATAGGTACTTGGGAGTTTTTTTTTTTTCTCCGTCGCTGGTGTACCTATGCAATAATAACAATAATAATAATAATCACACATAATATTATAATAATAATATGTAACGTAACGATCGGTATAACTTGGGGGGACGGAGACGCGTATTGTCTTTTCGCGTGGGCGTCGCAGGAAGGACGTGCAGTGTGTGTCCCCCATGACGCATGTCCCGTATACACGCCTGCACTGCCGGTTGAACGGTCACCGTCGTTGTACAGTCAAAGAAGTACATCGACGCGGCTGCTGTTACCAAATGAGGATGGCTCGTACGGGACACGGGCGCAACGCATTCACCCGCGGTGGGAAACGCTGCAGCGTTGTCGTCGTTCGTTGTCGTGCGATTCGCGCGCATGTTGTCGCACCATGCATGGGCTAGGCCGATCGCCGAGCCTCCCTTTTCAGGCCCGATCGGCGCGGCGACGTGAAGGCCAGATCCAGGTCGGATAAATACAAACTCTCTTATTATCGATGATCGATACATCGCGTGTCGTAATAAACGGATCCAACTGTACGACATGTATACATACGATTATATTTATTTATTTATGTATATTTACGCAGGACGGCAGTTGACAAAAAACAACATATTAATACAATAACCGAAATATGTGTGATAGTAATTAAGATTAAATATCTTACAAAATATAAACTTAAATTATTATCAATAAAAAGTAGTCAAGAGCTAAGTTGTAAGCTAAGGTACACTATTGTTAGCACTGCGGAGCATCCTATGAAGTGGATGATTATAAGTTATAACTGTAGGCTGTGGAATGATAAGGAATATGGAACTGAGCTGGGTTTCGTGAGGCAAAAGTAAGTATTTTGAACGGGATACGTGTAAGTAACTCAGGGGCATCTTAAATGCTCTTAAGGAGGGCAGATAAAAAGTTACTATCTATTGCAGTTTGGTGCGAAGAAATAGAAAGAATATTTAACAGATTACGTAACTGTTCATAATCATGGTTTGGTATATTAACTTTAAGTATATACGCTGCAAAGGAGAGAAACCTGTTTTGTACACGCTTCAATCTGCACTGGTCTCTAGCAAGATAAAAATACCACACAACTACACCAACTTCTAGAATTGACCGGACAAGCGCGAAGTATAGAGAACGAAGGGAGCTTAGTGAGGTAAAGAACTTAATGTTACGCTTGATAATTCCTAGGACTTTGAGTGCACGGGCTACCTTGAAATCGATATATTGAGAAAAAGAAAGGAAGACGTAAAGTGGATACCAAGATCTTTGATTTGTGTAACACAAGCAAGTAGAGAGTTGTCGATGGAATACGTTCTATTAGAGGGAATACGTGACCTAGAAACGGTAATTGAATAATATTTGATTAGATTTAAAGTATAAGGCCCAAACGAGTTACCCAGGTATAGAATAAATTTAGCTCATCCTGCAGAACAGAAGGATCAAGCGAAGATTCAATCTTTAGAAACATTTTGATATCATCAGCGGAAAGTAAGAATTTTGCCCTTTTAAGACGATGAGATGGGGAATGAATAAAAAGGGAGAACAGTAACGGACTGAGATGTCCACCTTGGGGAATACCCGAAGGAACTTCAATTATACAAAAAGCAACACCAGCTATTTTTACATACTGTTTTCTGCCTGAAATGTATGACTTAATTCATCCATGTAAAGGGTTCAAGAAACTCTAGTTCATTGATGAGAATTGAGTGATTAACAGTGTCGAATGAAGCCTTCTTAGAACCAGTAATCTAATTGGTAGGCAGATTCAACAGTTTCATAGATGTAAGAGAGGAAAGAAACACTATTGGTGTTAGTAGGTTTACTAATCAGCCTGAATCCATGCTGCACATCGATAAATGTATATCTTTGTGATATTGTGACATTTATTTTTAAAATGATTACCCTAAATATCCTCACCCAGTTGATAAATATAATAAAATCTTTTCTATCGAACAGACAATTCAAAATCAAAATCAAAAACACCTTCTCCTCGAGCAAAAACATCGGAGCCGCTGGTTCCCAGGGCTTGTGGCTATCCCCCCAACTCTTCACCCTCTACATAATGATCTCCCCTACATCCAGATTCCAAAGTTTTCTTCTTCGTGAACGATACACTACTGTACTTTATTAGGAAAACAAACAAATTCGCTGTAAACAAACTGCAATTCTAGATTAACAAAATACTGCCTTAGTTCTCCCAATAGAGAATATCAGTCAACCCCTTCAAAACAAAAGCTATCCTCTTCTTAAACAAATCTATTCTTCATTCAAAACAACTCGTCATCCAAGGTGCTTCCATCAAATGGTCCAACTCCATAAAATATCTTGACATTCATATAGACTCTCTATACTAGCAATAATTCTATCAAACAATCGCTCAGCATTCCCATTCAATATTTCATCTCCGCCACCTCAAGTAAACTTAAAAACATTTCATCTTCACTCTTCCCGCACATCTCAGAAATCTCTAAACGAAGTCACCTATCTACCAACACTATTCGAAACCGTCCAATTAAATTCTAAATCTAAGCATGCCTAAACAAAAAACTTCAGAACTTTCTCTCAACATCCTACTCTCTATCAAAAGCCCTAAGCTTGATCCAAAGTACCTTCATGAAAGCTAAACTAAGCTAAGTGACATTTACTAAAGGTCTTAAGTCAATAAATATTGTATTTCAAAAATTTTTTTTTAGAGGTGCGATCATAATATTAGCCCATGGGTTAAAGTTAGGTCAATTCTAAATATACGTACATAAAGAGCTAAAGTAGAATGAAAATAGCAAGAGACTGTGATATTTTTACATTTTGAGCGTTCTGCACGTCTATCTTAAAATGGTGCAGACATATAAAACATATTAATATACATATAAATATTTTGAGATCTTAAATTTCATATTTAATCTCAAAAATTAATATAAAACATCAACTGTAGAAAGTCAATTCAATTAAACCTTGCAGATTATTTATTTTTTATTCGTTTGAAAAATATTAATGGTTTCTCGTGATATCAGGTTATATCGTCGTTTATTTCTATAGTAAAATATATAGAAAATAATGAAAAAATTAATACGTTTTTCTAGAATATATTCTGTGTCATCAGTTTTAACTTTTTATAAAATTACAATAATTATTTCTGAAATAATCAATTATTTGAGACATTTGACCCATTGGCGCAAAAATTAAAATGAAAAAATACGCGTTTGTGGCAGAGAAAAAAGGATTTCTTTTATAGCATAATATATATATACTTGATAATTTTTTCTTATAATTAATTATTTTTCAACATTTTTTTATGGCATTTTCACAGATTAAATTATAGTGTTCGTATGAATTATGAAGTATGTCTAATTGTCTTGAATTTTAAATTAATAAACTAAAATCTATATATTCTTATATACAGTGTATACTGCAGTATCGACGATAATTATATATTATAGGTACTCGGAGTAATCAAATTTGAAACGCGTCTGAAATTTAAGCTTATAAACTAAAAGATAAATATGAATTACACGCACCCCAGCTGGCCTAGGTTTTTTTCGCACATACCTAATATAATATCTAATTAGTATAGTTATCGATAAGTTTACTGCACTCGGCAATAATGTAGGTACGCATTAAAAATAATCGTTGAAATGTAAAAATGTATATAAACGTTATATTATCACAGTTTCTATGACGTATAAAGTACACGCCGTTATATATACACACATCGATCGTATAAAACGTATTTACTTAGGAAAACTGTATTCAAAAAGGACATCATAAATAAAATCAAAAAAATAATCGTATATATTATATCTTTTACAACGTTGGTGTGTTGAGCATATATTATATATATATAATATATATATATATATATTAAATTTTTCTACCGTTTCGTGTCGGTCGAATAAAGTCTCCGTTGTTGCACCCACCAGGGTCGTTTGTACGGTTTCTTTTCACGTATAGGTACGGTACGCCGTCGATATTGATCCCGAAAAATCGATTGCCGAAATTTCTTTGCGACGAATTATATTATATTATAGGGTTCAAGGACCAAGGTGTTCGGTCTGTGCAATAGCAGCATTATTATCGCGTATATATCGGCTCGTAAGTTAATTTTTTTTTTTTCATTATGTATATGTGTGTGTGTGTGTATTTGGATTGTATAAATATATACCTGTATATAAATATGTGTATATGACACGAATATAATGACTTATCGGTTTGACCATGTGCTGTGGTGTGTCGGCACAGAGGAAAACGCATGTCGTACTTTCACCGCTCGCGCGCGCGCGGGATGAGAGACCTTCGGCCGAGCGATTTTATCGCGATTTCTGCATAAAACGCGGAAAACGCGTGTAGTAATCTTTAAAATCGAACACAGTGAAAAGAAAACGCACAAATACGCGCGTGCGTTAAAAAAAAAAAAAAAAAAAATGCATATCATATGTGCGTATAACCGCATATAAACCAATTGGCGCTGCGGTATTTTCGTTCGTTTTGTGTTTTTTACGAGTATGCCCGGCATGTTGTGTTGTACGCGAGCATGTCCGAAGAAGCCAAGCCGGTGGGACCGATAAATTGGAAATCTCACCGCCGTTTTCCGCCTGCATCGACGCGACGGCGGCGGCGTACCTATGCAGTATGCGTGCAACGCGTACAAAACGACTCTTGTCGAGATAAGCTCGTTAACACCTGTACCCACACCGGGCACCAGAACGGAATTCGATTGGATCGCACTCGTCCGGATCCACGCAAAACGGCGGTTTTCACACGCGTAAAAAGGCACATTTTCGTAATATTATGATTTGTGACGAATAAATACCCCTATTGACGTTGTCATACATTAGGTATATATCGAATCGCAAAAACTGTAGACGAAAAATAGCGTCGCCGATAGAAATATAATACATTATAATATGCACCCAACCTAATCCGACACAATAGGGCAATAAGGACGTTTGTTTGGGTTCGCCGTATGTAGAAAGATCTATTACAACCGAATATCTACTGGATTTATATATATATATTATAGGTATCGAGTAGAAAATCGTTTTTAAAATATACATTTAAACCGTGTATTTCGGCAATCATAAATAATATAATATACGTACCGATCATGGACTGAGTTAAGACGAAATTATAAAAGAAATAAAAAACTATGTGTTCAAATATGTGATATTCGATTTTTACAGTCTATACTTTAGAAAATGATTGAAATATATTTATACCTAATATTCATAGAAATATCACGTTCTTCACTATGCGATATAGAAATTAGTCATTTGAACAAGATTTAGGCATACCTGTTATTAGGGGTTGTTAGTGGCAAAGCCTCCTGCAACGAGCCAAAATGATCATTTATTTTTATTTTGTCCTGGATCTTGAATTAATGTAAATAAGAACATTATAATAAGAATTTCGTTCAATTCCGTATATTAGAAAAACACATTTTTGTAATAGTTCTAATATCATTGATATTTTTAAAATATTGGGTTTAGCTATATGGTGTCGATATCGTTTAGGTGTTTTTTTTTTTTTTTTTTACATTACTTTTACGCATTACACTGTTACATTATTCCGCGATGTTAAGGACAGCCACTTAGAAGCGGATTTATCCATCAGTAACCTGTCATCAGTTTGTACCCATAAACTCATATACGTTCATCAAATTTCCTTGGGATTTTTTTCGCATTCGGTATTTCAAACTTAAACGTTTTTCCGAGTCATCACGCGTTACAACCAAAGTCTTTTATATTGTATATTTCATCGACCTTGATACTAGTTTGGTGTTGTGTTATTATACTAATAATTTGTTAACGATTTTGTAACGCACGATTCGTTCACGTTTTATTGTTGTTATTATTATTATTTTTTTAAACCGGTAATTAAAGTGTAATTTGCCCTGAGCTAACAGGCTGTAGTGGTGTCCATAACGTAGTATAGTATAGTAACATGTATATAATATGCCCTTGAAAATTCAGATAAACTTTGATGATACACGTATGGTTTTTTTTCTTTGATAGCAGAAGTGTCTCGGTGTTTTTTTTTTTTTGTATTTTTTCACATCGAGTTTACTATGTACAGTATACACGTTCGTATCTGACAAGCAATCTTTTCACCTATCACTATGTATGAAAAACAAAATTATATCGTAATGTTTAATTAAAAACAATTATGTATAAATAAGAATTATCTTTGGCTATTTTTTATGTTATAATATATTACAATTGATTGCATATTCAAATAATAAATAATAATATGAACGAGTTTGAATAGTTAATATACCTACATAGTAATATTAGCTCTTTAAACTTATTATAATGTTATGTTAATTGAGAATATAAATATATAAATATTTTTACTTTTAACCAATGGTTTTCATTCTAAATAATGTATTATATATTTATACATTCTGCGTGTTAAACCTAATTAACAACACACCTTGTGCATTTAAATATTTTTTTTTTTAGGTTCTCAGTTCTCACGTTACATTCGTGTACTTGAAATTTTTTTAAATATATTATTACTATCGTACATATAATTCAAGATTCACTGCAAAATTTATCTTTTTACACTATTCTAAAATTAACATATTTTCTTATAATAATACATAAATAATATGTAATAATCCTTATATTAATAGTAATACTATCATCCGTAATAAGCTTAATATTTATAGTAATATAGTTTCAGGTAGGTAGCGATAGATATTTGATTTTACAACAGAACCATTAAGAATCATTTTGAGATAATTCGCTGTGAACGCGGGTTGACAATTACTTCAATAAAATAATAATGTAATAGGCAGTTTACACAATTAATTTACTAGTAAGGGTTTAACTAATCGAAAATACAGATATTTTGAAATAATAATTACATTACAATAATTACATTGAATGTAATAATAATTACATGGACAGTTGTTGATTTTAACAAAATTACCTACAGTAAAAGTTTGTAATTAATACTGAATATACCTAATATATAAGTACATAATTTGTGTTATTATATATTGCTATTCTATCGACCTTTAAAAATGTCAAGCATTTTCAATCACTTCTACCATTTTATTTTTAATATATCATTAGTTTAATGTATTACATGTATTATTAATGTTATGACAACCACCTAAATTTCTTCTTGTTACTTGTATCGCTATAAGATGTTATAAAACTATAGTCTCATAAAATTGTTTTATTATGTTTTAATTTTATGTGTTTAAATTTGCATCTATAATAATATTAATATGTAGGCGTGACGAGTTTAAGACGAGAGTGGGAAATAATAGTATATAATAATAAGTAGGTCGAAGACAGATAGTATTAAATTAGATTTTCATACGCATTGAGGAGTGCTTGCAAACGGAAGTCTCTGAAGTGAAAAACGCGAGATTAATCAGTGTGAAAGATTTAAACTGTATATTGCATCGGCATATAGTTAGGTCATATATGTATTAATAAAAATAATTGTATTTTATATTTTATATAGTATACAGTATATGCGGTTGAGACTGTAAATTTTCATCAAGATATTTTACTTCAATAGTAGGGAAATCGTTTAAGAGCATAATACTATAATACATAATACTATGTTTATAGACATTTTAAATTTATTACCTGAATAAAAAAAGCGTATAAAAACATTGGGTGCTTCAAATAATACAAATATCATAAAAAAATCTTTAAAAAGTAATAATAATAAAATAAAAAACTGTACCTGGGGGGGGGGAGGGGATCATAAAATATATAGTTTCGGGTGTCCAGATTTCAGTTGGCTATAAATAATTGTTATTGAAATAAAATATAAGAACGCATATATAACGAACAAATTGTGTCTGATTTTCAGTAGGTAGTCAATTCGAACATTTCGATTTCTAGTTTGTTGTTATTATTATTATTATTATTATTATTCTATTGTGAATCTATTTTTTTTTCACGTTACAAAGATCTCCGGGGGTACTACCGTATATGAATAGGCAAATCCAATCAATATTCAAATTGAAATATAGGTACCTACGTAATTAAAATTAAAAAATCGTATCCCATTTATTCGGTTGGATTAAAAGAACCGCTATATATGTATCACCGTTCGAATTTGATTATCGGTACGTGTATGCATATTATATACAGTGTACAACCACGACCACAACGGGGTATCTCTGCATTCCTCCGGCGGTTATCAATCCAATATCATTATCGAAAACCGCATGCGTATGCGTATAATTCGCGTTCACAAAAGATGATAGAGTAATGGGTGATTTGTTTTTATTATTATTATTATTATTATTTCTATTCTTATACACATGTGTCGGAACCGACTGACTTGACCTGTGCATATGAGTGTATATACTATGTATATAATATGACGTATGTGTCTGTGTGTTCATATGTATGCATGTATGTATGTGTGTGTGTGTGTGTGTGTGTAAACAATCATCTTGCCGCCAAAATGGGTTCATCGTCCTCAAATATTCCAGCCAGTTCAGTTCACATATCATATCATGTCATAATAATTTTCGTCGGCTGTAGCAGGTTTATAGGGTTCGACGCTGCTCCCGATCGATCGATATAATATATTTTTTTTTGCTCCCGTTCCGATCGTATACTTTGATAGTAGTATAATATACCTCTGTATACGTATAGCGTCACTATTCGATAATAATTTATTCCAACAAAATATTATTATTTTATCCAAAACTGTTAATTATAATTTGTGTTAATGGTGGAGAACGTACACCTAGACCTAGGTATATATACACATCAAATTATAAAAATTCCCACAGTCCGAATTTTAATTCATGGTTATACGGAAAACTGTACTATAAAATATATTCGAAAGAAATGCTCTTTTTTTCCGCATAAAACAAGTTTAAGTAAATGTGTAACCCACAAATGAAATGCAGCATTTTATACATTCAGTTATTATTTTAGTTTCGTTGGAATTACAATATTATGTCGGAGCACTATATGCAACGCGTGTGTGACACAGTCGTTTAAAAAACTCAAACCATGTATATTATACAAATATTAACAATGTGTACCTATACATACTGTGTACATTAAATTATAGCTGATTAATAACGTCATCGTAAACACGTTATTTTAGTTTTTAATGGAGTTTGGTAATATATTTCATTTTCTCAAAACATTTTTGTCTTGTCCTTTAAAAAGTTCTCCGACGAAAAGCCGATGAAAATAACAGACTTAAATAACTTTGTTTAATTCGATTCAAAATCCAGGTCGTGTATACATACACACGTCATGTCCACTTTTAGTCGTTTCCAATGTTATTAACATTATATAGCTAGGTACCATCAACTAATATTTCAACTGTTTCTATCAGTTTTAAAATTAAGTCGTAACTTGGAAACCGTAAAAATTATAATTATTACATTATCTCAACACTTTAAATTAGCACAGAAACCTTCACGAGACGGCTTATGTATAAATATCGTGATTTTACCTCTACGAGTATAACTATATAGGTTTAAAATATACTAGTAGGTATACTATATACTGCTGTAGTAGATTCAAAATTGTACGTTAATACATAAACCAATATCTATACTTTATTGAAGTATCTTTGAAAATACTTATTTACAAATGACCTCCAAACATAATCAGGCATGACACTGCAAATAGTTTGTTTTTCATTACGAATCGCTTGTATGAATCGCTCGTATATTATTACAAGTAAAATGCGTATATACGTATGATGCGTCGTTTTATTAAACTGCTAACACATAACATATAATCGATCGCAGAACTTTTTATCACATGTCGAGGCTACAAAATACACGAACTGGTATATTGCCAAGAAATACACCAATTAACTTTGATTTATAAAATCGATATTATTATTTAAAAAACACCGTGTACGTACATATAGGATTGAAAATTAAGATGTTAACAATATTGTAATTGCTGCACTAACTTTTACGCTCGCATAAATGTCTTCAGCATTCCGGTTTTTCAATTCCTAGCCGCGGAGAGGTTACATATATTGCAGCAGGCATTTAATATTTTCGAATATAGTATATTTAGACAAATAGCAGAAGATATGTGTTGAAATACTTATCGTACATGCGTATATAAATTTCTGTTTAAAAAGAAACGCATTTTTATGATAACTAGATTCCGATTAGGTAACGGTAACTGAAAACACCATAAAACCCCGAATGTGTTTACGCCTCGGTCGAACATCAGCAACAAGCGGCTGCAGCAGTGACAACAAGTTCTTTCCACCATTTTATATATATTTATATACACGTTTTTATTTATGTGGCTGACATAAGTCCGTTTTTTCTCAAGAACTCGACTCTTCCAAGTTTTTATTAGTCATTATACGATACTATATAGACCGCTGCAAGATGCCCCGTTTTTAAATTGTATACCTAACTGCGCATTCTAACTGTCTCGTAACGTATCTATCGTCCATTTTGTTTTGTATAATAATAAATTGTATAATAATAAATAACCCGAGTAACAATTTTGGTGCTCATTAAATGCCGAAATGTATGCCAGCACTCGATTCAATTAACATTTTGCATATACACTTTGATAATTATGTGTTTCTTATAAGCCTGACACTACAGAAATAGTGACGTCAACATACTTTTTTAAGTGTACGGTCCAACTATAGGTACTAGCACTGTGGTCCCTGTTGAAAACCAAAATTTGACTATACGGTTATAAAAAAGTTGAAAATATACGTGAGCACTAATGTGGTTGTGTGGCATTGTGAACTATAGTTATATTTGAGGTACGGTATACATCGTGATTGCAGGGGTTATGCGTATTAGGAAATATTAAGAGGTAAAACATGGTTTTGCACTTCATAAATTGTGAATGTTAGAATAGTCATCAGACACAAATATATTTTTATCACTAAAAAAGGACAACATTCTCCATATTTTTCTAGGTATTTTTTTTCGGTCTCAATATTTTCATTTTTTTTTTTTTATTAATAGATTGTATTATAGATAAAGAGCCATTAAGGAAGAAACGGAGTATTCGATGAATAGGATAGTTATGGTCGTAAGAAGTAGAGTGGGAAGGTACGAGAAAAGGTGTATGACTTCTGGTGGAAGGGACATGGAAGTTAATGCTGGCGAGGAGGTCAGATGTGTCTAAAGAGCCATAAAATAGAGAGGATAGGAATTGGATGTCCATCTTATGACGACGAGAAGAAAAATAGCGAATACTTACTCAATGCATTTCGTATGAAGGTGTAATCATAACGAAGGTGCTCAATTTTGAAAACAAAGGCTCTGTGGAAAGAAAATGTGAACGTAATAATTTTAATGTAATCATTTCAATATTACGCAATAACTAAAAATGTGTATATTTACAAGGAAATACATATAAATTTCTTATAG
Organism: Pemphigus obesinymphae; assembly: GCA_025469235.1. Classification (NCBI taxonomy): domain Eukaryota; kingdom Metazoa; phylum Arthropoda; class Insecta; order Hemiptera; family Aphididae; genus Pemphigus; species Pemphigus obesinymphae. Next base: position 99,740 of record JAIPRL010000136.1, read on the forward strand.
TATATAAACGTGTTAATTTCCAAATTTCTTAAAATATTATTAGAATTGTCTATATAATATAACCCCTCGATAAGCGAGTATTTAGCGTCCTTTTTCATAATATGTACTAAAATATAAACTATATATGGCTACGAATTTTCTTTGTATGAGTATATTATACTACACATATTTTAAGTAAAATCATGTCCATCGTTGTTTTGTTTTTATTTTCATTATTACTATATATATGTATAATAAAACTAAAATACAAAATATTTTATGCAAAATGGGAATTCGTTTAAGAGGATACAAAATCGGGTTTTGTGTTTCCAATATCGTGAAGAATTGGTTGATTTTAGGATATGATGACCTATAATCATAATTAATAAAGAACATGCTAGAGTTATTTTTTTCGGTAAATTTAATTTCAAATTTTTCAAGTGTATGAATTATGTGATAAATAAATTATAAATATTTTGGTTAAGTAATAAATCTAATTTATTGAAAAACTACACTTACGTGTCATGGATTATGCTCTCTTTATTAATTATTATCATAGGTCATTATATAAAAAATTTAAATCAACCCATTACTCGTGAAATTGGAAATAGAAAATCCGATTTTACTATGTTGCATGAATGTCAGACAAAGACAACTGAGTCAGGTACTACGGGCCCTTAACATTGATCATTTATTTTTATTAGTATATTAACTTATACGGCCGAAGAATTTTTTTATGGTATACAAGTAGGTACCATAGATACTGCAGTATTTATAATTTTAAAACACAGATTAACCCAACGAGAAAGCACCATTAATGCGTACACTATTACTTTGTACTCGTATTACATTTTTATTTTATGACTTATAAACTGAGCTATATAATACAGTAAATAGTAATAATAATAATCATTATTAGTAATGTTGTCATTGGCATTTATTACAAATAATAATAGTTAGATACCTAACTATAATATGTTGTCCAAGTATACTTCACTTTATGTAAACTCACATTACAATCCATACATAATCGAAGCTGACCATTTCTTCATAACATCCCTTCTTAATGGCTCTTTTGATTCACCTGATCTCCTATCCTCAATCTCCTTTCGTGTTCCTACCTATAATACAAGAATCCCCTGTTTTTTCCAACTACCTCATTTTTAGCTAGTAATCTATAACTATAATTATTTTTGTATATATCTTTATCTTTTATCCTGTATATATGTATATATCTAACCTGTATTTGTAATATTTTAATATAATAAAATAAAATAAATAAATAGATAAATAATATTTTTATAACATTATTGATCAATAAAGAAACAGAGTTTATTTGATGAAACTAATTTCAATGTAAATTAATTATTATATTTTTTAGATATACCTATTTACACATTTACGCGTCATGTTAAATACATGTTAATACATCATTTACGTGATTTACATAATTTGTGAAAACACAAACCATAATACCATATTAATTGTTCATAATTTAAAAACAATCGAATAAAAAATTAATCAATATAGGTACTGAAATATTAGCCAATTCTAAACCAAATGATTTTGATGTCCATTGATGACATTTTAAATTATGGACGGCCAAAAAATATTGTTATATCGCTTTTATTACCTATATTAATTATACAGAGTTATATAGGCAAACTTAGCGTGTCAAGACGCGTCAAGTTCGATTCGTCTTCTGCCGCACTGTGTCACACAAACATGACATCATAATGACAAATTAGTTCTCTTGTTTATTTTCACAGTATATTATTATATATATATTATATTCCGTTTCCGTAACTTCAGTCACGTCTCACGGAGTCTTCGGAATACTCGACAATATTCTTCTATGTTGATATTATTATAGCCGCATATGTGAACACACAAAAATATAATAGTACAATATTATAATTTATAATATATATATATCATTTGCGTTTATTTCTTACACTATCATTTTATTCGACCACAAGAGCTCTCCTTTTACAATAGTGCATAATGCGGTATAAAGATAATTAGCGCGCTGGCGTTCCGCTCCTTAAGTACACGCAATTATCCTCATTTTATATATCATATAGTGAAATCGGTGCTGCAGTTTTACCCGCGTGTAGGTTGGAAAATCATAATTACAATTGTACGAAATAGGCTGTCTAAAGTCTCATTATTATGCGCAAATGTTTTCCCATAGGGCTTTGCTCGAGTCTATAATAAAATAATATAAAAAAAAAAAACCCATGTATACGACGTGTACACGTATGCATGTACGAAAAATAGCACAGCGCTTTTTACACTCGAGAAATGTGAACGAAAATAACGTCCGGTGTGTTCCGGCACTCATTGACTCGCCCCGCGAGGAATACCTAATAATATAGAAAAAAAACCAAAAACGTGCGAAAAAAAACCTAAAGTTGGCTGTAATTGATATTATGTTAAAAACTGGCAAAACACTCGGCTCGGAACTCGCTTATCTGTTTATAAAATCAAACAGTCTTTCAATGACGTCTCAAGATAGAATCTTCGATGTCATGCCGTATCATTGCAGCATCGTCGACAATAATAATAATATTATTATTGTTGTCAATTCTGATATTATGTCCGCACAAAAAAATAATAACAATATTCAATGCGGTCGATTAAGATTCTGCGAGACTTAAGCGGTCGTTCCTGCGAGTATAATATTATTATAATTTTACAGTATACTATCTCCGACACTTCACCTTGCAGTGAAGGCCCGTCATCTGCTGTCGTATATCCCGCGATGATTCGATATTTCTTTTCACCCGGTATGTTAACGGTATATTTAGACGTTCCCTTCGCGAACCTATAAATTCGACACCATTATTTTCAATCTGTTAATTTTGCGTGTGCATAATTAATTAACACTTCATGATTGCCGATTCTAATGTATATTTTATATATCAAGATGCTTTTTTGGCACATAACATAATCCACGCCTATATATTATATAGCTGCAACCTCGACCGGGGTCTCAGATCGTCTCAACTATCAAAACGATCGAAACTAGTTTGACTCGGTCAATTTTTCGCGGCCAATATAATATTATTACCACCCATATACGCGTATCATAATAACTATAAATAGAGTATATTTTCTTTTTCACGATTTTAAAACTCTAAACGAATAATTGGAGCCGAGAAACAATATCATAGCACGTATAATAATTATATCATGTTTTATTATTTTTTTTTTTTTTTTTCATGTTTTAGAGATGGCAGAGAAGGTGGTTCGTGTTGTTCGACGACGGAGAACTGATTTATTCGCTGGACGAGCATGTGAGTGTTTCTATACTTATAAACGTATCTCTCATATAGGCCACAAAACGTGTGAGCTCATTGCGCGCGTTTTTATTTATAATGGTTTCCATATGGTCTGCGACAGCTGGAGAAATTGTTGGCATTGTCCGGGGCCACTATAATATACATGTGTGTGTGTGTGATGTGTATTTATAGACATACTGCACCGCCATCCGTCCTCGTCAAACCCTGCAGCAACTAGCTGCAAGTACCCACGAACGTATAAGGAGGCCTATATAGTCGTACTTTACAAGGTTTTCCTCGCCTTTCGGCGGTTAAAAAAAAAAAAAAAAAATAATAAAAAAATCCTACTTGATTTTATTACTCAATCGCCGTAACGAAAGGTCTAAAATTAAAAATAATTTATTATTACACGCACGTACTCACCTATAACTATCAAGTCTCAAAGACACTTAAGAGGACATCGTACATATACATTCGTAATAATTCGAGTGCGGGGACCAACATCACTTAGCAAATATTTCAAATAGAATGACTAAATGTTTTAGATATATTGTAGAGGAAAATGTAATCAGTGTGATGTATAGCTTTCTTACGCGTGTATATACCTATATAAATATTTATATTATATAGTTTAAAAATCATATATTAGTTTTGTTAAAATTTAATTATGTAAAATTCTTCAGTTGAGTATTCGAAAAATACGGAATGGTGGTGATTTGCGCAAAACCATTTTTATAAATATTTTTGAACAAATATCGTGATTGTGTGACCAAAAATGGTAGGTACTAACCACGGTTATCTACTAGATAGTAGATAACCATGGTACTGACATATGGATATGGGACTACTCTACTTATAAATTACTTTTACAGTGTATTTCAACATTTTCAAATAATTAGATTTTTCTTAAAATTTTTCTTTATAAAACCCATTAAAACTCAATGTATGGCGTATTTTTTTAAATAGGTAACATTATAATATTCTTACTTTAAAATTGTATGTAAACATTGAAAAATATCTTAATATTTCAAAATATTAGTAAGATCATAAAATATTATACGCCATATACTACAATAGTTATGTATAATAAAAATGTAATCAATAACGGTCATTAGTATTTTTTAGTTTAATTAATTGACCAAAGTATACGTTAAAATTACAACATTGAATTTTTTCATAATATTATTTATTTAATTTAATCTCAAGAATTGAATAAAAACGTATTCTTTTTAATAATATAAGGTTCGCAATATTGTAGGTATGTGAAAAAAATCAAATATATCGCATCCCTATATATTATATGGATACTAAAATCGATTAATTAATATAAATTGTATACGTAGTCTATTCAATTAGCATAGTTATATTGTGTATTCAATACTAATTGATTGGATTCAGATGTATTATAATACCATAATAGTGATTTGTCATTGTATAATTATTACGAGACTACATAATAGCTTTAAATTATTTCCAATGCATTTTTCTAATAACTTGCTTGTAAGAGATTCGTCTATACTATTACTATATATTGTATATTTACATATTAAAGGTATTTAAATTTACATTTTATAGAACAAAAAATAATTAAATTCTCGAGGAGTTATATTATCTATATATTTTCATTATTTTGAAGCCTATTGATGAAAATTCCTCTAAACGAAAAATCGTATTGAGTGAGAAATTGTTGCATAATATCATTGAAAAAAAATACAGTATAGTATTTGTTTTCATCATTCCAATGTAGGTAATACGCATAGGTAATGGATGTGGAACTTTGTGGTCTAAAACATATATACTTATGCAGTATGCTAATAATTATTCAATCGCTTTTAGTATATTTGTGGTTAGTGCAGTTGACCTTGTTGTCGATTTATAACGATAACATTGTACGTCAATCCGAAATTCGATCATAATATAATATATTATAATATAAATATACCGCCGCCCATACAGGAAATTAATAATAATAAAAAATCAATTTGCGTGGTTCCAATATCATATAAGTCGATTCAAAGTGTATTTATACATAATCGTGACAATCGATATTATAAGATTATGATAATATAGTAGTTATTATTGTTATATTATCATTTATTTAATTATATATTATATACAATCTGTAAAAATTACTATTACAATAAACATAATATCAGATAATATAATATAAGTGACTGCATGACAGTGATGTAATGTATTAGATGATATTTTTTGGGGGTGTCTAATTTCGTCTTACAATTTTTCATGTAAGTGGATATGTCTATCCTTCTTCGTATATATTTTTTGAAGCATATCACAAGCTATATTATATTTCTATGTTTGATAATAGAATCTAGATACTATAAATATACGTATAAATTAATTTAAAATTATTGTATTAGATCTGTGCAATAGAAAAGATAAAATAACTTTACTGTATCTAACATTGCAATAATACACAATCAATTTTTATAACATTTTTTTGGTATTCATATTAGATATTATTAATGTATTTTTTGTTTGATGGTGGGGTGTTCAGACATCACAATTTCCTCAAAAATGTATATGATTGTCTGATTAATGATGACAAATTATATTTGTAGCTTGCTCTTTTAGATTCTCGACGAGGCGAGGGATCTCTATTGGTTTAACAATGATATTTTTTTTATACATACACTATATATAATAAATGGGTGATTGTAAACTTCACCACAAGTACCTTTTTTTTGTGTGAACTCTGCCAGAAATAAAAAAAATAGATAAATAGATGATTTATTAAAATTAAATTATTTATTTATTTGAAAGACATTATTTTTCTAGTAGTTTTTTAATTTCTTCTTTATCTATATTATCGGCCTTCAAGACACCAGCTTGTTCAACATATTAGTGTCCAGTTTCCCCTGTCCGTTGTTAATTCCTTTCAATCCGTTCCTGTACTCAACAAAACATCTTGGTAATACTGGTATTAAAAAAAAGATTAATTGAAACAACAATATACGGTTAACAAATTTCCTTATTATAGATAACTAAAATAAATTTATATGTATACGTAATAAAAATTTTGGATAAATATATAAAACTTGCTAAGAATACCTCCGGGTTTAAAAAGATAGCCTATGGGCTATGAATATTTAGTTTAACGTGCTAACATACCTGCCTATCCAAAATAGCAAATGAAGTATAATGTGATGATTTAAGGAGTTCCATATTATATTAGTTTATTGAAACGATTAACAATATAGTTAAATGAAAAAACCATTTATTAAAATAATTAATTTATTTTGCACTATACTCGAGATATTACTCTGAGTGTGGCTTTACTTTTGCCCCAATAGTATTTTTCTTTATGGGTTATCATTTTGTACCAAACTCAATTATGAGTTATTTGTTCTGCTCATTTAAGTATTTTCTTGGTAATTTCTTCAACAGTATTCGGGCTTTGTTATTCCTTCAATTCTCTATTTCTTGTTTAGATGTATGTGTATGATGTGATCGGTGATATGGTTTAATATAAGAATTATATGATTTTTGTTGATTTTCTGATATTTTTTTTCAATGCGTAAGAAAAAGTACCGAAAAATATCGGAAAACACGCGTTTGTTAAAATTACTACAGTTAAATAAAATAATGGTTTTAAAAACTTTAATATTTCACCGATTTTCAACTTTTAAAAAAAATTGATTATGGGATATGTATATGTTATACCACAAAATAGATATAATCAGAAAGGACACTCCAAAATAAACAAAAAACAAGTCAACCATTTTCTCACTTATACTGGTGTATAAAAGTGCATAATATATATAATGTATGTAATCATACTGGTGCTAACTGGGCTAACTGGCAAAATGGCCAATATGGTTTTTGGCCTGTTTTATGCTACCCGTTATAATATTATTATGAGTGTCCACGGTCTGATTATACCGAACTCCGCTCAGAATTATTTTATCGAGAACAAATGTATAATAATTTCTTTCAAATGCAAAACATCCACCGCCAATATCATATCTAACGAGTGACGTATATGGCCTATACGTAGACCCCTTAATATGGCCTATATTGACAATCTATTAAAAAAAAAATTCATTTTTAACTAGCACGCCAATAGATCGTTTGCGTATCACTAGTTACGGAAGTTCATCGATTAGACAAAAGTTATTGAAAAATCGAAAAATTACCTCTTTTAAGATCGTTTTTTAAATTAATTTTCTATCAGAAAGCTCTTTACCCAAAAACTTTTATTCGATTCCTTCTACCGGAAAAGTACCACCTATGCATAATATTATCAATTAATTATTTATCTATTTGTTTATGATCAAACTGACTTTAAGCATTGCATGCAATTCGGACTTTTCTATTTTTTGACATGTGATTCGGATACTCCGATAATTTTTTGATGCAGGTAAACAGGCAATACGAAAACGATAACTGACCATATTAGTATTAATCAAGAACAGGCAGTAATAATAGTTTAGTTATAACATCGTAAATGTACATAAATTTAGGATTTGCGAGGGTTCTACATCAAATGTAGTGTTTCGAAAGATTTATCTGTGGAATAAAACTTTTTAATTAGAATATTCTGACGAGTATATAGCAGGGGGTGGATACTAAACCGACATCACAAAAGTAGTCGCCATGTTTTCGGATGCGATGTTATCATATTATTTATACCATAATAGACACTATCTGCAGTACTGTTCTATAATATGTTACTTATCGTTGATAGCTCAAAATATCCAGGCCCGTCGCTAGATATTTTCCGCCCTAAAGTGAAAATTTTAAAACCAGCTTTAAAAACATAAATAAGCAGAATAAAAAGGTCATCAATTTTGTTTTCAATTACGTAACAATAATACGTGATCGTCGTTTCATTGTCAATATTCATGTTTTGATTTTACCGCCCTAAAGCAAAATTTTGACTGAAAATATCACGGTACAAACCTTTTATTCTGTGGTATAAACAATGATAAAATCGCATCCGGAAACATGGCGACTGATTCCGCCGCCGTCCTATTCTTATCAGTGACCATTTTGATGCATATATTTTGACGAGTATGCTGCAAGAGTGCCAATAGTGCAATATAATATAATATATATAATATCGTCGCGATAATATTATATTTTATCTGGTGGTCGCGGCCCCGCGACGGGCCGTGGCGCGTATAATGGAATCCGCGATTAGAAGGGTACATAAAAGGTGTACGTACACACCTTCTATACACCTACCCTTATAATATAATATAATAACAAGCGTGAAACGACATATTTTATAGACCCATCGCGGGGTAGGACGGGTATAGGGGTGTGTTTGGGTACTCCGAAATCCGTGTGGTTACAATTGAAATGAAAAAAAAAAATCATTTGGATAGTATACCTATAAGGCCGGTCGATATAATAATGAGCGTATATTATTATATTTCACCCGGCGGAGGAATGCGTGCGTGCTCGCTGGTTCGCCAAATCGTGTGCAATCCGCAGGGCCGATCGGCGGGGGACGCCTCTCTCTTTCTCCGTTCACTCTCCACGTCGCATCGTCGGCCCGATCGCGGGGTCGGTCGGTCGGTCGGTCGTCCGGCCGCGTATAGCCGAAAACACGCGCACAAACCGATTGATCTCCGCTGCTACAGCGTGCGGTGGGATGTGTTTTTATCCGTGCCCCGTCCTCGTACGCATTATAGATTATATTATTATCATTATTATTATCATTATCATTATTATTATTATTATTGTTATTATTATTATTGTTATTATTATTATCGTTATTATTATTATTATTATTATTATTATTATTATTATATATAAACATTCACCTGGCCGATGGAGGTCGTATCCCAAGGTCATCCACCTTGTGCCGCCGTCGTATGTATAATGTGTATATATCGTACTCCTCGACGTCGTCGGCCCGACATCGGCGGTGGCGGGCGGCGACGCCCGGCCCGGGCCCCGACCGCATTCCCTCACACATATAATATGCGTGTTCGCGCAACGCACTCCTGTGTTTGTGTATATAATATATATATATAAATGTGTAAACTTGTATTTGTGTGTGTGTGTGTGTGTGTTACGAGCAGGCAGGCGACGCATCTCATCGCACACATACACATAATATACGTCTATCGTTCGCGCCCGCCGACACCGTCCCGTATAGTGCGTAGTACCGGCGGCACATGAACCGGATAATAATAATAATAATAATAATAATAATAATAATAATAATAATAATAATAATAATAATAATAATAATAATAATAATAATAATAATATTATTATTATTATTATTATTATTATTATTATTACAAAAATGTTACGGGACGTTATCGAGACGATCGAGTAAAATTATTAGGTGTATTACGCTATATTATTATATTATAATCGCAAGCTATATTATACAATGAAAGCCGAAAAAGGATTTTAAATCCGATTTTCGTGTTAAATATGTACAAAATGTTTAATTAACATTTTTACAACGCACATGCTACACTGTAAAAGAGATTTGTAGGTCCATTAACGAGGCAGGTAAATAGAAAAAATGAAAAGGTTGGTTCTATGTATAGTATAAATAAAAAAATAAACAACACAGATTGAATTTTAAAAACGCCATCCTGAATAATTTCAAAATACCACGAAGAATATCCTAGTTGTTCGTTCTAATAACCAGTATTATATAGTATATATATACTACATATAGTACTATAATAGTTAGTAGTTCTACTTAGTAGTCCGTATATTACAGTATTACACTGTGTGGTTATTGTTTTTGGGCATACGATTATATACTATTAACCGTTTTTATATAAGGTTCTAGTAGTCCAATCACTTTAAAGTGGTTTTTCTAAAATATGTATATGTATATTACTCGACATTTTCAAATATTCAAATTTCATCTTCTGTAGAATTGAACTTTTAATTACAGTATGTGGTAAAATAACAATAAATATTAATATACCTACCAAGAATAGAATAGAATAGAAAAAAAAAAGTTTAGATTAAGGAGTAGCGTCAACATGTTGTTTAAAATTACATTCTCCGCTAATCGAATGATTCACTAAAAATTATTTTTTAATTGCAGACTATAAAGAAACGTTAATAAATTATTTAATTAGTCTTAATGGATACTTTTAACAATTAATAACAGCAAAAATATATAATTCTTAACTAAAATGTTTAAGATAGTTAAATTAATTAATGAGAAACATCATCAAAAATCATCAATATTAATGTTTAATAATTAACTATTAAAATGTTATAATATTATTATATAGTCGGCATAATTATTTTCAGTATAAAACGTTAATTTATTATGACCGATTGGACACTGTATTTAAATATTTTAAACAATGATATAATTATACCAAAATAATAACTCAAACCTATGATTCTGATTTAAGATAAAATTCGAATACTAACATTAAATATTATCTAACACACTTGAAAAAAGCCAAATACGATAGACCAGTATTTTTCTTGTTTACTATATAAAAAAAGCTTCTCCCTTCTATATAAGAAATTCAATCCAATTTTTTTTCCTCTGGGACCTCAAGATCACTATGTACAACACGAGCCGTTTTTCACTATCTTACGTCTTTACTTATTCAGGGCCCGTCCCGAAGATAGATTTTTTTTTGTGGGGGTGAAAATCTTATAATATATCTTTATAATGTTTCAGTAAATAATTTTCGTTATTATTATAATATGGGGATAATTTTCGTCTTTCGTATATATATACTTATTACTATCGTCTATTTTTACCTTTTCGTTAATTATTAAGTCGTAAAAAATGTACATGTGTAAACTGTCCCATGTGCATACAGTATGTTTTAATGTGGGGTGAATTTGTTTTTCACTTCGAATGACGTATTTTTTTCTATATAAACATGATCATGATGAATATATTTACATTAGAGTACCTACATATTATATATTACTGTTTTTTCTTGAAAAAAATATAATATACCTTCGAATAAAGACGTCGTGTTTTATATCTTCGTTATCCGGGTATATAAAGTATACGAGCCATCTTGACAAATTATTATCATTGTACCTATACGGTTTGCTTTATCTATAGTTTAGTAGTATATATCTCGAGAGTCCACAGCGGCGCTTTCGTTTATATGTGATATATGAAATAAACCAGTCAAAAATAACGGTACCTATGCGTAAAACATCGCAGATTTAAAATATTATAGTTTTATTATTCAAATTATTTCGCTAATTTAACTCTATAATCTACCGAGGATACAAGTTTTATACGAGAAAAAAAAAATAACACAATTTAACAGTTGTTAAAATGTGTTACTACTTACTATAATAGTGTACACCGTACATATTATTATTATAATTTATAGGTATATTACGTGTATAATGACGGTGTTATCGCGATGTTGGAGTACGAAAATGATTTTTTCATATAAATTAATTCGAATTTCGACTTTTTAAACTATACACTCCTTAAAGTCATATTGAAAACGAGTATATAGTAATAGACGAGTATTATATATTTTAACAATGACACGAGAACCTTGATGTATACATATAGAACAATAGAAGATGCATATGTACATGAAAAAATTAAAAATAATTTACGCAATAAATGCGGTTATTAATTATTTTACAATTGCATATTATACTATACGCCAACGTCCAACGAGCTATTTAGCTTTCAGAAACAATCTATTCTTCAACTCATGATAATAAATTATACTACCTATATAAATATTCGTATTATTATGAAACGTTCCTATAATTGCTAGAATTAATAAAATATATAATAAATGGTTTTAAAGTAGGTATTCCGTATTCATGGGTACAGCGATGACACCAAACGAAATATTCGTCGAATTATGCCCCGACACATTATATAACGTTTGAAATATGACATTTATTTCAAACTCTATTATATAAAATTAACGTTATTCGTTGAAATTGTGCTTTTAACATTTCGTTTACGGTCTAATAAACGCATTTTTTTTTTCGATTTATTGTTAAGGTATGAACACAAAATTGTTGAAATTGACCAGACTATACTGTTGACTGTTTATAATTTACCGTTGCGGGAAATTGCCTTGTCTCGATATAAACGTTTTACATTAAACGAGAGCTCATCGACTCATCCTGAACAACGATGCAATTTAATAATAATAGACCAATAAACATTTGTTTATAATAATTGTAACCTATTAAGTACAAATTATCATAATATTTAAGTACACAATTTAAACCTAATATTTAAATATGATTTAGGACTGCACAACACCATTTTGTTAAATAGTTGCTATCTACATATAATTTTAATATTTTTAAAAAAATATCATGAATTTCAAACTAAGGCTACACAGTATTTAGTCTTTTTGTGGGTAGTATAATAAAAGTGTAATATTGAAATCGAAACAGACCGACTTTATTCGAGGCAAGGCCGATTTCGATACGGTCTATATAATATGTGAATAGTTGTGACCATTGCGTTATACTCGTTATCAGATTAAAACCTCAACATTTCGGTTCATCGAATAATTTCCACCGTGCTGCTCTGCAGAAATATAATTACATTTAACCGCAAATTCTAGTTAATAATGTCAATATATAGGTACAACGCGTGATAGAATTATGTGAATACAATAGGTAATAGTGTAGCAGAACTTGAATTTTTAATTTTACATTTCACTTTCTCGTAATTTATAACAAATTTGCGCAAAGAGAAAACAAAATATTTGCTTGATATTATTATTTGTGGTTAATTTTATACCTAAAGAGCATAAAACTCCAGCAATCTATAGTCTTTCCACTGTTTATAATAATATTAAATCAGATAATAATATCTACGTATTTAAAATTTAAATAAAATGCAGTGATGGGCCATGTCTTTTTTTCTTCGACCGAAGTATATGCAGGAATAGGGAAACGTAAATTGTTTTCAATGTATACACAGATCCGATAGAATTTCTATCCTACGCTGTTATCACCAATTTATAACCTATTTATATTCAATAATATACAATTCATTATCATGAAGTGCCAACCTTGCTTTATTTTTTATAGCATCGTAAAAGTATTTTATTGATTATTTTTGACGTTTTAAAAATTATGCGAGTAAAATATACTATGATTAACCATGTTGAATTTCTCATATAGCCTAACCAACATATTTGGTTGTAACTTGTAGTTAGGTATATATTAGTAGTTAGTACAATGAATACTATTTAAAAAGAGCCAGTATGTAAAACAAAATCATCTCATAAACGTAAAAACTTTTAGCACTTCGAAAAAATATTTTATGTATATTTAAAATGGTTTTAAGAATCATGATGTTAAGAAAATAAAATATAAAACACCTATATATATATATATTAACATAATTTTCAAATTATTTGAATTATAAGGAAATTAAAATGAAAAAAAAACCTTTAATTTTGAACTGTTTTTTTTTTTTTTTACAAACGGAATAGTTTTATAGAATAAATTATAAATCTAATAAAATGTAAGCGATATTAAATATTGTGGAAACCATGAAATTTATCATTTTTAATTTATTAATAAGAACCTACTTTAAAATTCAAGTATCTCGTATTTAATATATTAGACTATAATATATTCCGATATCTATAATGATTAATTGTTACAATATTATTATGTTATAATTGAATTATAAATATAGGCAAACGCTGTCGACATTTTTCACTATAAATTCATTTTATAATATTATGTTTATTTGTCGTATATCATTATTATATCTATATGACCTGTAATTAAAAGAGTATATATTATATTTGTTCTGAAAGTATTGATTAATGTGTATAGATATTATAAATACAAAATAATAATTGTCCATAAAAAATAATCATTAGATATATCATACATAAGTAATTGTACACATATTTTATCGACAGTATCTATCAGATCAGTATATCTATCAGTTATCTCATATAATGGCAAAAAAAAAAAAATAATAACAAGAACGTATAATGTGTGTAATTATTCATTTTGCGAAATAATTTTCCTTTCATTGACAGTTTATTATTTCTATACAACTTTCCTCGAGTAAAAAAAAAACAATATAAATGTATATAGGTATGTATATAAGAATACGCGTTCTACTCTCATATAGGTGTATATATAATATAGTCTTCGGTAATGACTTTATAGGCCAACACTGCGAATTTTACAATGTATATAATACCTATATATAATAATCGAGTGATTTTCGTCTGAAGTATACAAGTACATAATATAGCTATACGGCATATACTTTGGAATTTAATCGTTTTTTAGCAATTAAATCTATTTTTAACGGCCATAATGTAATTGCATTTAGCAACCCGATTGTTTTAAAAAAGCTCTATATCTTATGCCTTATAATAATACATGTCCGTCAGTGCGTCACAACTTGACAAAAATAAATAAAAAATAAGATTGAATATATAAATATATATATATATTTTTTTTTATATACAAAAAAAGCTTCATTATCATATAATTAGTATTATGTGTTGTTCGATTTTCTTCTTTCTATCTTTTCGTATAGGTACCTATTCTATTCTACGCGAAACGTGCTCATGTTGTTATTACACGTTTGCTCGTCTTTAAAAAATAACATGCTCTCCTCGCCCGTGCCAAGGCTCGACTGTCTATATATATATGTATATATATGTGCATGGCGTATATTATTATACATAACCGCCGCGCCATCGTCTAATCTTCTTCGTTGTCGTTGTTATTATCATTATTTTTATTATTATTATTATTATTATAGTTACCTATTATCTATATTATATACATAATATTATATGTGTGTATACGTCGATCAAGGCTAATATTATAAATCTGCATGTATAATACACGACGAAAAGACATCGACACGACGATGACGACGACGAAATGGTCCGTTCACCTCGTGGGCTATATATACCGTGGAAAATGGTTGTACTATTTTTTCATTTTTTCATTTTTTTTTTTTTTACATCTATTCCTACATAATATTATATATCATAATATAAATACTTATATGAAAACATAACAAAGTATATACCTACCTAGATAGGTATATTATATAACATGATGTATTGAAAAACGCGTCACTGTCCTGTCCGATTCGGCGCACGTAATTATATATATTACCCCGGAAAAAGGCATGTGTCCGCCGATTTCGTACGAAATAATCAATATATTGTGTATTACATTATTGTAATGTAAAAACGTCAAAAGACGAAAACAAATTGTTAAGAAGGATTGCTGAAGTCGCATCTATTAGTACACGCGGTCACGTTCCTTTTTTTTTTTTTTTTTTTTTCGTACAACGATGGCCCCCCGTGAACCGGTCGATACTTCAGGATTCTGTTAATTATTATCTATTACCCCGGAATGGGTTTTATCGAATCAACTTCCTCCCACCCCCCTGTATCTGTTGAAGGAATCAATAACTCAAATAGTCAACATTTTTTGCTTTCCAATTATATACATGTAGAACTTTTTATGTTCGATCACTGTAAGTTTAGTTGAACTGCCATCATTTTGGCAAAACCATGAAAATAGGTAATGAAAGTTAAACAACTGAAAAATGTTTAAATACATTTAATTGAGCTACGCTCAGAATCGTTTTGTTGAATGCAATGATTTATCATTGCTTTCAAATGCAATACTTCCACCAAGAGTATCCTCTCCAGTAGCGAAGTGCATCCACCCTTACTGACACCCGACGAGCGAAGTGCATCTTTTTATTATTTTTTATGATTATTTCTATATTTAGTGTTAGGGACAAATTTTGACCCACTCGTTTTTTATACTCGTAAATACTTAAAATGTAAGTATCCATGAACACAAATATTTACATTTAACTATGATCGGGAACTTCAAACTCTTCCAAAATATAATGTTGTACCGTTTAATAAGCCAATAAAATCCACTACCATCTTATATACCCAAAATATTGATTAGTTTAAACGATACGTTTAAAACTCGACTAAAAAAAAAATCATTAACCCAAATGAATTATTCCCTTGCCCTCGGTGGTGGTATATAGGTATTAGGTATTGGTATATATTATATACATTTTACCTGTATCTACCCCAGTATAAAAGCCATCACTAGTATGGGATATTATACATTTTGCTATTTAAAAATTTTTTTTTTTTTTATTTAAGTATTCAAATTATTTATTTAACATGGTTAATCGATTACTTTAAAATGTAATTAAAATATATTATACACGAAATTACTTTGCCTCAATGAAGGAAAGTTTTGTAACATGACTTATATTATGCAATCTTTGCAGTATCCAATATTTTTAATATTATCAAATCACAATTATTTCGTTTAAATAAATACAATATTAAGATATGGAAATTAAATAAATGATGTTTTATTATAATTGATATAGCTTAGAAATTGAAAATTAAAATGTGGATTGTTTTATTTTAAGGTTTTACTTAGGTTTCAATATATTATTTTTTAGGTACCTATAATATATATATTTTATTTATTTTTTTTTACAACAAACACTCGAGTCACTAAAATCACTCACGTTTTCATTGTTTAATGACGATATTTAGGACATTTTCTAGTCCTGACAAAATTTTCTTTGTCTGGGATGTACGATGAATTACGTGTACAAAATCGTGGTAATATCTATATATATAATTGTATAAAATAGATAGGTACGCCCGATTCCGGGATCGGGTTATAATATTATTCGTGTACTCATATAATAGTGTTTTGTTCGATTAAGGTTTCAATATATATTTTATTTTTTCGTTTCAAAATCATTCGTATATTACGTTATTTTTTCGTAGTTGTTTTGCCGAAATTCCGGACATCTAAAGCAGCGATGTTATTTGATATTTCCATTTGCTGTACCTACATACCAATAATGGCCGGTCCTCGTGTCCTACCGAAATTCTTGGGGGAGATTCTTCTGGGGGATATACAAGCATACTACAGAATGTGAGAATCGTGATAATTACGTACAATTATTATTATTAATGTAAATGAAAAAAATATAGTCATCGTCACCACATGGGCCTCGCGTTACGAGAATAAAAAAAAAAAAAAAAAAACCACGTCCGATTTGACGGGACGGCTACGGTGGTCCTATTGTCGGTCTCGACGCCTGCGTAGATTCCGCCGCTCAGATATATAGCTGTATATATATATATATATATATATACATTAAACATGATAATATATATTATATATGTTTATATAGGCAATATACAATATAATGTTATCACGACGAAGATCGACTGCCGCCAATTGTATTATTATGTACCTACACGAATAACGCACAATCGGTGAACCCATACATCGTTTTTTTATTATTTATTTATTTATTTATACGTTTTTTTCCACCGATTTCCGATTTCCATATTATAATATACACATATAAAGCACACGCAAGAAATTGAAACGTACGTCGTGTACGTCGTCGATATAAAATCATTTTTTTAAACGTTTGTTTTTTCCACGTTTTTATCATTATGGGATCTATCGTATTTGCCGATTTAACTATTTAAGTATTTTGACATGTGCTACGCTGCCGTCGGTGATTGTGGGTAACTACGTCTATATTATATTATTATAATAATATATCGTCGGTTTTTTTTTTTTTTTTTTTTTTTTTTTTTACTTCTTCACGTGAAAAGTTTTCTTTTGCGCGTTAGAATAAATATAAACAAATTGGAAAATTTAAAAATATACTGCAGTTTGGTCACTAATTTATGGTTTACGTTAAAGAAATTACGTTATTATTATTTTATAATCGAAACACAATTCTGAGCAGAATTTTATTAGTACGACGTTCTAGAATTTTATCTCTCACTCAGTGCTCGAATTGTGGAAAGGGGTGGGGGGGGCGCAGAGGGATGGAGCTCTTATACTATTTTATAATATTTTGAGAGCACCGTTACTAATTAGTTTTTTACAGTATAGAGTTACATAGTTTGAGGAAACACTCATTTGTACCCCTTGTTCTACCGAATTTTGAAAAAGACTATTGAATTTTTTAAATTAATTAATTTTTAATTTTTAATTTTAAATAAATTTTATTATAAATATTTTTATAGTTGAGTATTCCGATGTTTTTTTAGACTGGTACAATAAAGATGGTTTAAATTAACCCATCAAAAAGTGTCTCTTATAAAAATATAGGTAAACATCAGTCTAAAACATTTACTATTTAATACATTTACTCTTTTATTTTTGACCAAATTATTATCAAATAGTTTAGAAAGAAAAAAAAGGATAATAGGTACGTTTTTTTAAATTTGTTTATAAGCCACTAGTTTGTAGTCGAATTATTAAAAAAATTATACCGATAATTTATAATTATAGGTAGTCATTTTTAAGCGATTATTATAGAAATAATTGGGACAATAGTGATAATTCACCAGAGTTATTTTCATAGATAATAAAATTAGTAAATTACGCCGTATGATATAATTGCACTTGAATAATTTTTTTTGTTTCCAATTTTTGTAGCAATGTTATGAGTAAATGATGTCATTTTTCATTTTTTATTTTGATATTAAGTATTGTTAATGAGAATATGGTAACTAAATATATGTTTCTGTTTGCATTTTGTTTAATGTTTAAATAACAAAAAATACGTATATATATTATATATATTTTTTGGTTGAGGATTATCATAAAAATGATTCGTATTTGCATTTGTAGTTATATACTATATATTCTTACTTAAACTTGCAGTTGATCTGCCCAAAGGTCAAAATTCTACTGGATATGAGGTTTTGTTTCCAATATATAATTATACTTAAGATCGACTAATTTAAAAGTCTGAATGAATAAGTGCTAATTATTGTTGGGGAAAAGTTTCCTGGTACAGTTTACTACCATTATTCATAATAATATTAATAATATTTCTGATGTAATTTATTATAACCACCAAATAGCATGATAGCATTTAAGATTTTATAATTTTCTGGAAAATAAAACAAATTTATCATTGTTCATTTTTTTTTTCGATGTTTTTACGGGGGCGGAGGGCGTCCATGTATTTATTATATAGATTTATCTGTCTCCGAATAGTAGTAATATATTCACCACAGTGACTGCATAAACCACTATATTATTTATGATGTTTAAGTAAACGCATTAATTCGGTTGATTCGCGTTTAGGAAATATTTACAAAAAGTTGATTTCGATTTGTTATTTAAACGCATTTCATAGGAAAAAAAAACGTAGGTGTATACTTACCGTTTTAGAGGCATGCGTGCGTATATCACTTTTTATTTAAGACGTAGGTACTCTGAACGTTGGTACTGAGATGAAAAAAATAACAATAAAATTTATTGACAAATACGAATAAATATATAACCATAAGTACACGTACATTTTCTCTCAGTTTTTAACGATTTTTATTACACTTGACATTTACGACTAAACGATTTATAACACTATTACTTTTTTTTCCCTCTATACATCGCCCGGTGTTATGACAGATTTCATTGTGCCTTATAAGTTATAACTTTACGATAATCTCAGTTTTATAATACACCTTAACAGTCGGTTCACTGCATAACTTTATGGACGGGATAAAACGAAATAGCTGTGCAGCATTTTAATGTTTGAATGGTATTTATTGTGTGTATATAAAAATAAATAAAAATACATACCTATATATATATTTCCTTATATAAATATCAAGTTTCAGTGTCTGATTTTTTCGAATTATTATCAACGTTGTTTAACAAATTGTATTTATATTGAATAGTTTTGATTCCTATCATATTGGACACCCGTAAATATATAATATAATATTATAATATACTATAATATAGATATATACTATATAATATAGATGGATAAATGTTATATTTTTATATACCTATATATCAAAAAAATAAAAACAATACATTTCTAAAACTGTAAATAAACTTGCGTGCGTGTTATTTCGTTGGTGGTCACCTCATTTGCGGAAGTAGAATGATAATAATGAATTGCGGAAACCGTGACAGTAAACACGAATTTTTTTTCTATACACATACATAAGGTACCTATGTATATATATATATATATATTATATTCTATGTAAATATATATAATATATATCACGTAATGTCCCTCAAAAATTTTAAATAGTGTTATTTAGTTCACCCGCAGGCTTTGATTTTCTATACACTGTCCTACATCATCACAACGTTTTGTTCGAAGTCATTCTGGACTTCTTTTGATACGTGATATTCGATTTTTTTTTCTCCCAAAGACGTGCAGACCCATTGTCATATATATATATATATATATATATATATACATATATAAGATAAATTGATTCTTCGTCCATCGTATGTCGTGTCAAAATGGCTATATACACGCTGTAACCTTGTTTGAAACAAGACGGACAGACTACCCATCGATCTGCGCCATGTCCTCGAACGTCTATCCTATGCGTAGGCGTTATTCGTCAGAATTAAATGACTTCCGGACCAAATATCTCGGGTTCCTACCATGTCTCTTGTAATATTACGCTCTTCAAAGATAAATTTACAACTGGGCTTTACAAATATATATTTTTATTTTTATCTGGAAATGATT
The DNA here is from genome assembly GCA_025469235.1 of Pemphigus obesinymphae. Lineage (NCBI taxonomy): Eukaryota > Metazoa > Arthropoda > Insecta > Hemiptera > Aphididae > Pemphigus > Pemphigus obesinymphae. The sequence goes on from JAIPRL010000136.1 coordinate 120,524, forward strand.
TTGACTAGAAAGCTGGGTCCGATCTCTTGATATTCACATGTTTCTGCAAGCAAATATTATCTATTCATATTACATTAAAAAGGTCAATTTTTATTTATATACTTATAGTATGTATTTATTTTTTCATTTTACTTTTATAGCCGGACACCGTACCACAAGCCAGGCTGGACATGTTCACAGCCATCGCCGTGGAAGAAGCTGACGAAGCGACCGGAAACCCTCATAGTTTGGCCATCACGTCTTCTGATGGGAGTGTTCACTTCGTTAGAGGAGCGTGCCGGGAAGAGGCCAAAGGCTGGAGAGACGTACTTACCTCATATATGCGTCACACGACACAGGTAAGTTTCTGCACAAAACTGTAAACCATATTTTATAACTCCGATGAATTCATTGACCCAAGGCTATAAAATTTGTACGCTTTTAGTACCTATTTATTAGCTACATTTATTTTAAGCAAGTTATTATGAAATATATAAATCAAGAATACTATCGCTAAGAATATATAAACAATAGTAGCGTTATATTCACATTGATTTCATTATAATAATGTATAAAAAATTTTATAATTTCATTAATAATTGAATAACGTCGTAGTATACATTTCGGTTTAATATCACATTAATTAATTATTTATTTTTTACGTTTTATCCCAAGACTTTTCCGTACGTTGAAAATGCATGAAAGAGTAGTGTTAATGAATAATTGTAAACGAAACGTGAGAATTGATTACCTTTTTGTGTATACAAAAATATAAAGGTAGGTTCTGTTTAATAAAAACGCACATTGTATATTATGTGAAATGAAAAGAAATGAACATGTTACTACGCTATTCATTTATTTCATTAACAAAAACGTAAATTATATATTTTTATTTATATAAAATAAAATGATAAAAAAAAAACCAAATATTTTTTAAATGATCATTTATTAAGCAATTGGTGTAATATATAGTTTTAAATTTATCACCAACATACGAGTATGATATTATGTCCATATGTAATCTGTATTATATATGTAATCGAATACGTTTTATACAGTTAAGCTGTAGATAATATTGTATTGAATATTTTTTATTTTATTATTATATTTATCATTCATTTGTATTTGTAATTTGTATAATTTGGGTAGTTGGGTCGGTTAAGGAGAAGACTACTTACTATATAGGTGCGTTCCATTGTTAAATGCGACGAAGCACTTTAAAATCGACTGCCATATACGTTTTATTATTATATATATATATATAATTTTTTTTTTTTTGATTCTGAACGATTATGAAGTCGTGCCCTCGCGGTTACACGTCCAAAACAAAAAATAACTTTCGTCGAGACCCCCACGCCCGTCATTATGTCATTTTTTATCCTGTCGTAACTTATTATCTCGTCGAAAAACGTGGTCACCGTTTGTTATTTGGGAAGAACGTCGGTCGTGATGGGGGTTTTTTCCGAATTTTCGGAGGGCCTATAAAATACAATATATATAATTATTAACATTGTTTTGTTTCGTATATAAAAAAAAAAACACACATACACACGTGCGTTCGGAGGGAGGACCGATGGTACTCAGATAAACCGGTTTCCAGACTTCTAATCTGACTAGAACCGATATCCCGATCTATATTATTACTGTTATTGCGATCCTATCCTGCCAACGATCGTGACGTCTACTGCTATGTATACGTATGTATGTATGTATATATGTATGTATGTATGTATGTATGTATGTATGTATGTATGTATGTATGTATGTATGTATGTATGTATGTTATGTATGTATGTATGTATGTATGTATGTATGTATGTATGTATGTATGTATGTATGTATGTATGTATGTATGTATTTATGTATGTATGTATATGTATGCTTGAATGTAGTCTATATTTCTGAAGTTGTGGTCACATGTCGGTCGCCCCGCGTGTCAGCAAATTTCAACGATCCATCTGCAGCTGCTCCTACTTCTCTTTTGCCAATTTGTTTCGGTCCGTTTTATATACGAGGAGACTGTGCGATCAGGTTCATCGTATTGCATACCAATAATACACTGTTTTGTATAATATTATATACGTCTATTATTGTACCTATACGTGTGATGGAAACGATCTGGCAATTTTAATTCCAACAACAAAAAAATAAAAATAAAAATAAAAACTGCATTGCTATACGCACGTATATGCACTATATAGAAAGATAAAACGGAAGATTTCCGAAAATTCTTTGAAGTATTTTTAGCATCCGTTCCGTCGACTGTTCACTATATACCCGGGCTATTATATCACCAATCTTTTCATCGATAATATATTCCAAAATAAACTTTAGACTTGCCACAAGGTTTGTTCTAACAGGCTTTACTCTATATAATATATAAATAATATTATCATGTGCACCATATACACTATACGTACGTATACTATAACTTGTAATTATACTGCAGCTCTTGTTACAAAGATTAACACACTCGCGGACGAGTAGTCTTCCAAAATCCAGAATATATTATAGATACTATTCTAAACCACTTGTAAGAATATCATCTCGACCGATCGGTGACGGATTAGCCCATAGCCGTTGAAATAATAATTATAATTATTGTGTGTATATATTATGATGGTAGTTTGCTAGGTACAGATATCGACCGGCGATGTTCATTGCCTCGGAACACCGGCGCACGTGGAGTAACCAGATCATTTTTTTCCCTTTTTCCCTCTCCGCGCGTAGATTGTTCATAGTATATATTAGATTATATTAATTAAGATCGTACACGGACGCGTTTTTAACGAGCCGTGACCAATGATTAATTCGATCGTCTCGGCGTTAAACGTCGTTTAAATACCTGTGAGTACTCGTATACCGACCGCCACCGATAGTAGTGTACCTAACTGCATCGATAGCATCAGTTTGTATAATACACTGCTTGTGTAATAATAGCGTATATAAAAATTACATCATCTAATTTCCCAAACTCTCACATGCTCAGGTTTGCACCTTTACATATTAGAGGAGTCGAAGATAATTCTTGGTAGCTACGACAAGCATATAGCTACCAAAAGATTGGACGGGAATTATCGTCGGTTTGCACCAGAGACCAAACCCCACCAGCGAGAAAAATTTGGTTGGCTACCTTATTTGCTACTCGGCAATCGAACTGGAAACCTATCGTTGGCCGAAATATGCATTTCGATCAGTGTTCATTACAGACCTAATATTCCGGGGGAGGGTATCAAAAATGTTCGGGGTCCTAAAAAAGGTATAGCACTGTTTTTTCTTTACCTTAATTATGTATTAAAAATTATTGGGAGGAGGAAGTATACGTTTTTCTCCTAACCTAACTTAACCTAACCCCCGGTTATTGCCCTGAAATAAACATTGATTTCGACCACTCGACTACAGCCGACCCTCATAATAATAGCGTGTATATTATAACGAAAATACGATACTCTGAAACAACAATCGTTTACCACCGCTTTTTTCTCTGTGTGGGGAGACGAAATTTTTCGCCCAAATATTCGGTTAAACAGGTAATAGTACATACATATTATATATTATGTAGTGCTTACGAAAATATACATATTATACACACAGTGGTCGTCGTCGTGGAACCGAGAGGGAAACAGCCACTGGCGATATTCGGCAAACTCGATCACGATTGGCCAATTACGGTGTGGTGGAATTCGCCTCGGGCGTCCCATATAATAATAATAATAATAAGCGCGTTTTGGACTGCTCGCGTAGTGGCCATCCCGACCGTGGACATGGAGAGGAAAAAAAATGACTAATGCCCTCCGTCGCCGCCGTGGTATATACCTGGTACCTGCAAGGTCGTTGCGAGTATATTATGCACAGGTATGTACTGGTCCACACACCTCAATCACACGCTAATTGTATAGTATACGTATATGACTGAATGTCCAGCGTGTGATTTATTATCGTCGCAAACTTACCGTATACAGCAGGGTCTGGTGAAATTCGGAGATATTATTATCAAAAATATCCGCGCGAAGCCTCGAATTTATACTGCAGATCTCTGCCGATGTACCTGCACTTTGACTTGCTTTGTGGGGGGGTATTCTGTCTCAAGCTTGTGCTTCTTCCAGAGGGTCGGATGTTTCAGGAGTTGTGAGGTGGTGAGGGGGTGAATTTTGGTTTTTGAATTTTAGAAATTGAGAGGACGGTTTCTTTTGTGGCCGTTGAGTAGGCCGGGGTGGGTTGAGATTGACTTGATGTGGAGGTGGCATTTGTGAATTCGAGAATGGACGGGATGTTGGTGGATTTCCTAATGGAGTCGTTGCTAACATAGAATGGGAGGTCGATGATTTGGCGGAGAGTTTTATTTTGGACGGTTTCTATGCGGGACCAGTTGGTGTTTGAAATATTGGAAGCCCATACAGGGGAGGTGTATGTTATATATACCTGCAGAAAAGAGTAGTCTATATATTGTAGCCGAATCTGAATAAAAACATCCTAAAGGTGTTCCCTCATTCTCCACCCCCCCCCCAATTATATATCTCGCAGACATATTGTATATAGGCAGAGGCGGAACTAGGAATTTTGACGCCGGGGGAGGGGGAATTGTAAAATATTACTCAAAAAAAAAAAAAAGAAAAGGTTATCAACTTTTTTCGTTGAAACACCCTTCCCTAAAACACTTCTTGAAAAACAAAAATTAAAATTAAGCAAAAAAGTAAAAATGAAAATAAAGATCATTCAATGCCGATGCCAATGATGCCGATGATTCGATGCCGATGCCAATGATTCATTCAAATGCCATTCAATCATTCAAATATAATCATTTATATGTATTATAGACTCAAAATTTTACTCAAAATATTTACGCCACCCAAAAATTTTACGCCCAGGGATCAAACCCCGTTTACCCTTCCCCCTCACACCCTAATTCCACCACTGTATATAAATTGCCAAACTGGGAACACGTACATCATGGTGTGAAATTCAAATATTATTCTGTATATATAGATATTTTATGAGTATAATTTTTCATGTCGGGTTGCACGAAAACAGTTCCGTAAACTGTTGGCACGATAAAGTTATCGATTCTATATATTACAAACTATAGAATAAATCTTTGTCCACTTTGATATTTAAAAGTTTTTAGATTTGAGGGACATAACATAAAAAATTAAAGATTATTGTACGAGGAACTAGTCCTGAAAAGTTCCCACTGTGTGCATCTATACTCCCGAAACATCCTTTAGTTTTTTTTTAAAATATTTAAAATGTAGGAGTTTCATATTCGTCGCTTCACAATAATAATTGTGACTATACTGAAAACTGAAAACATTCGAACAGTTCTTGAATTTAGGAGATACAGAGGGATTTGGCTCCTCTATTTAAAAAAAAAATTTCAAAGCTCCCCGAATAATTTTTGAAACTAGAACAATAAGGCATTATAGGTAATAGGTATACGTTTCAGGTACATTCAATGTATAACTAAAAGTAATATTATTAAACATTTAAAAATGTACGTAAAATAATACATTTTTGACATTACATTTTAATAGGAATATAATTTGTTATACAACTATATATAAACATATACTATATACATATATAATATATATATATATATATATATTATATATATTAAAATGCAAATTAAAATAGGCATTTAAATCGTTTTCGGATATTTTTTTAAAGCAAGAGTTCTATTACTAATGAAATTCAAAATACGCCAACTAAATGTTTTCATTTTCCTCCCTCTGCAAAAATCCACAAAAATCTACCTTTTAAAAATCGTTTGAGGAAAACTGTTATTCGATCACAGTTAAAAATCTAAACATTCGAATCATTTATTTAAAAACCTGTAGGAATATTTGAATATTTACCTTAGAATTTGCATAATATAGCTGATGGAGTATGTTGTCCAAAAATATAAGAAGACGATGAAATTCGTGTTTGATGTTTATCACAATTTATGAATACTTTTGAGTAAATAAAACTAAAAAAACATGTTAAATTATTAGTTGTTATTATTTAATTTTAGATTCTAAATGAAACGAGGAATTTATTCGTTTTATAATATGTTTTTGAAGTCTATATATATTATATATATATATACCTATATTATATTTTAGATACGAGTTGTATAAGTTTAATTTTGGATGTGCTGTACATTGATAAAGAAGTAGCAATAAATACGTCCATGTCTTATTTCTTTATACTATTTTTTCCAAACAACGATAAAAATCTAATAAACGGTAAATTTAACATTAGAAATATATGATTTAATTTACTAAATTTATTCCGAAAACGGTTGATTTAATTCTATTATAAGCAGTGATCACATAATTAACGGAACTTAATTGAATTGCTCAGAATTGTCTTTCGAATTTATCTTTGATTTAAAATTAAAAATGATAATAACATGTTAATATATACTGTCCGAGGATTGAAGGGACGATTGACCAATTTTCACCATCTGCATCTGGACGAATTTTTGTTAAATATTAAGTATTGTGTACCTAATCTATTTCAACAGTTATTAATTAATTGACATATATTATGAACAAAAATATTACTTCGTATTATATTATTATTATTTTTTCAATAAAGTACGTTTATTATTATGTACGGGTACATAGTAAATCATTTGTACCAAATATAATTGTTCAAAGCAGATAGAAGGATAGAGTGAAGGTTTTTTTTTTTTTTAAGAACGTTCCGTATTTTATACTCAACCGAGTCCTATAATATATAGGTAGGTACCTACTATTATTTTTTCCGATTCAATCACAGCGTCTCGATATTTCCGAAAAACACATATAAGCACTACATAATATACCGATACATCGATCCGTGAAAATTTTAACAAATATTTATTTATCGGTTTCGGATTTACATACTTTTAGTCCGTATGTACGTTGAAAATCTGTCGACGATCGTGTTTAATGACACACGCCCTTTAAAAAAAAAATAAAAATAAAAAATAATAATAATAATAATAATAATATTTTTACAACGATTATAGGCACTTACGCGTAGCCGGTTTTGCGATTCCGGAAGGATATGATGTATATTACAATATACGTATATATATTGTTGTATCTTGACTTGGACCTGTGTGTGTGGGCGTAAGGGTTTTGCCGCGTTGTCGGCCCGCACCTACGCCATTTATGTTATTGTTGTATGTATATATACATCCCTCAAAATTGACATTTAGATAGGTAGGTACCTTGGTGTTTTTTTTTTTTTTTTTTTTGCCTTCCATTCTATATAACGACCGAGAGTTCAGAGTGTTTCAGATCACGATCTTAATACACAAGTTATACTGTTGTACTGTGCTCTCTCCCCATACAAATCCAAATGACATTAGTCACTCAATACCATTGTGTCTTGAGTAATGAGCATATAAAGGGCACAACTAAAATCGACATTTGAATGTTTATGATCTCCTCTCGGACGAATGGATGCCGAGTTCTGAACAATAGTCGTGGATATTTTATGTAAATACCGCACATGCAATACCAAGTACTACGCTCTCTGCTGCAGTACCTATACGATTTCTTTTGAAAACAGTTATTTAATGTACCTATATTATTATGTTACGTATAGGTAGTATGTATAATAATAGTTAATAGATTAAAAAAAAAAAAAAAAAAAAAAAAAAAAAAAAAAAAAATTTAGTAAAATTAAAAAAAAAAAAAAAAAATTGTAATTTTTTAATTAATTAAAAATTTTTTT